>DWTO01006248.1:0-10157 GCA_018244755.1 Jemadia pseudognetus
AGCTGAAGATCGAGCTCAGTGGCGTGCTATTGGAGAGGCCTATGTCCGGCAGTGGACGGAAATAGGCTGTTGATGATAATATTAGAAAAACGCTATAATTAGACTTGTTCTAAGAATCAGGGTATCCACCCTGGCCTCGGCTTTATGCCACACCGCACAATACAACCAACAGTTTCATAGCAAATTGGCAGTGGTGTGTAGAAGCCAGTAATTGTACAGGGCGACGGGCTACCGCACACCCGACGACGCTCGCACACCGTTACCGTCGCGCCGAACACCGTTACCGTCGCACAGTTACGTCACAGCCGCTCAGCCTTCGACAGTCACCTGCTGATGTTGAATAACAGATTCAGCCGTGACTAGCTTCCGCTGCTGGAAACAGCCCCCGTCTACTGCTGGAGAGATTCGCGTTATAATAGATTGAGTTGTATATTACCTTTACAAATGTATGTTCTACTTCTGCGATGCAATATTCTCAATTATTTAAAGAAAAATTGTTTTAAAGATATCGAAACATTTTTAAGAGATCTTCCAGTGAAAACTTGTTCTTAACACCCACACTTACTAGAGTTTATATCGTTGCTTTTGCGATTTGCCAGCGTGTAGGGATAATATGCTTATATGTGATTGTAAGGTAGCCAACAATGTAGTGTTCAACAAAGTAAATAAGAAAAAATTATTTTTACTCTTCCCATAAAGTAACAGCCATGGAATAATTACGACGTTAATGGCCTTTAAAAATAATATTGAAATAAAAATTATATTTGGATTCCGAAAACATTCAGCTACCTAAAATCACGCCTGTGATGATATTTAAATAAAAAATAGGTTTACAATTTCAAAAAAAAGAACTAAATATTTTCAAAAATTATTAAAAATTAAATTAAATTATTAAACATTCTGATTTATTCTACATATATCCGAGAAATTGCTTTTTTAAGTACTGAATATTTTGGCCCTTCAAACTTAAATTAGTACGGCAAGTCATACGGCACAAGGCTTGTTCATTATGACCTCGCAAGACGAGCACGCATAAAACATATTTATTTAAGAGTATACGTACACCGTTATATAGATAATTAAATACAGTATCAGTTATCTTCATGGCGGAGCTGATAGAGCGACGCGCCAGGTCGCGGTACGTAGCAAACTTACAATTATTAGCTCCACTACGGTAACAGAGTGCTTATAATTACCGTCGACGTGATTTAGTGGTACATTGCTTGGTTAAGCAGATGTTCCATTTGCGCAAAATCGTCATCAATAAACCTATAAAGCATCGTCATATACAACAGCTCACAAAAGAGCAGAATTTCGTCGTACTTTAAATACAACTTTAAGATATTTCAATAAAGTATATGTTTACATTTTAAATAATTTATAAAACCATTGAAATTTGAGTTTATTCATATGTATTATGATTCTATTTTAAATACGAACAAAATCTGCTGTGTTCTCCGAGCTGGACTATTTGAAAGAAGCCTTATACTTATATCACTTTTAAATAAACTAGTAGTAGTCTTGATGGACATGCATAGTTAGTGAGAGAAACGTTAAACTTCTTATTGGAACGGGAATCTAATCGGCTGAGCAACGAGCCCACCAATGAGCAGCGTTCGCTCTCGCATGTGGATCACCCCTATAATGGTGCATCGGCTGATTTAATGCCTCGTGTAGGTTGTAAACAAGGTACCAAGCTGAGATCTTGTACACGATAGTCTGGGGGCCTGTTTTTTGGAGACTTTTAATTTAAATCTGTGCAACACGATGGGACATGTCGCTGTATAAATGTGGTTATAAATCTTTTTTGTATACTATAAAATCTTTTTACAACAATAAATTTGTAGAGAAAAATATAATAACAAAAAGTAACATACATAAGTTTTAAATTGTTAAATTAATTATATAAATATGTCTTGAAACACGAAGTCTCGATTCTCAATATCACTACTTATTTAAAATTTTACTTTCATACACGTCAAATATACGACTATACATATTTGAACTTTAACTGACCCACTTGTAAGGTCGAAGTTATATTAATACACACCAGTTAGGCTATTCCATTTATCTTTAGAGACAAAATTCTTAACAAAAGAAATAAATTTTAATAATCGTATGAGTCCGTCCAGTTGCAGCCGTTCGTCTGTCCGTTGTTCGTCGCGGGGAGCAGTAGCAATACATTCCCCGATTCCGTGCCGGGATACGGGGTACCTTTCACAAGAGGCATCTATACTCGGCGTTGGCAGATCGCGGTATGGCGCGGTCTGCTTAGGCACTGTTAAAAGCCCTGGTCGCTTAGCAATAGGCTGATGATAAAGTCAATATGTAGTAGTGGCTTCGAAACCCTCGAAAATCGAAAATCGGGCTTCGAAAATCGAATCCCTATTGATGAGACATAAACGTAATTAGTGAAATATCGGTATGTACTATATACCGTATTTTGACTCTATATACATACATCGGATAGTAGGCATTGAATCTATGTTCTGTAGTGTATATCGACTCTATACTATAGGCTAAAGCGTAGATATCGATAAAGCACAGGTCAAACCATTGTTGCCGGATGCTCCTTCCGTCCGCGAGCCGGGGCTTAACGTCGCATTGTTCTAGAAGTCACGCCTTAAGTGTCTAAACTCTCTATTGTTTGTTTGGAAACTTTAATCAGCCTGCAGTGAGAAACGGAAACCTTAGATGAAACTTAAGTAACATTCTTAGTATTTTAGTACTCCGGATTTTACTTCCAGATTTAGGTACTTGTGTAAAAAAAATGTTTGCTTGTAAAGCAAAGAACAATAAAAAAAATATCATGCACGTACGTAAATATAGATACGTAAATATGTACGTAAATATACGTCATTTTTTGTATTTTTGTTGTATATTAATGTTTTATAACCAAAGGGGATTTTTGTATTTATATAAACGCATAAAAAAAGTAGGTATGGATAGTTCACAAGTAAAATTTGATCAATACATACCAAACACTTGTAATGTAGGTGAAGCGAGAGACCATAAAGAAAATAAACGCATCGATGACGGATCACAAAATTCTTTAGTCAATTAATACACAGCGTATGAAACTAGTGAGTCGATTTCTACTTAACCATCTTATTGATAGCGACTTATCGATCGTAAAAAATTCTAAACACGTTAGCTACACGAACATAATGATAATCATAATGAACAGATAACAGGCGCGTCTCAGGCGAACGCGTGGGTGTTTTTACACGATTTTCCGCTAAAGAAAGTAGGAAACTGAGCGGAAAATCTCCACACGAATGATATTGGTAGATACTGTCATTTTCACGCAACAAAAGCACCGTAAATGCTGTAAAGAGAAACTGAACTAAAGTTTTTAAGTTTCAAATATAATTGAACAACGTGAAATAATAGTATTTTAAGCATTTTCATTACATTTCATGTCACGTCAAATGTCAATGCGAGCCGGGGCGATACGGTCAGTATGTCAAGTAAATTTAAAAATGGCCGCCAAATTAGCAAAGACAAATCTGCCAAAACAATACTACTTTTATATTGTAAGTTATTTAAATAGGTTAATATGCAAATAACGACCAAAGATACAGCTGAGTCTGTTTATTTAATTTTTGGTATAATTATGTTTCGTTTTTATATATACTCAATGATATGCTTTTTAGTTAAATACATTTATCGCAATCCATAGCATATTTCAATGGTTGTAAAGTATTTTTCATAATATTCTTACATATAATAACATCGTGATAAATAACTATCAATGGAATGTGACGTAACTTTGCAGGAGGCTCGCAACTTCACTTCCTCCGGCCACTTTCGACTGAGCGAAAGCTTAGTATACGACTTATCGCTTTTAGCAATTAATGCTCAGAACTTATACAGTATTATTACTAGCATAGTTGGAATACGAAGTTTGTATTAAGCGTAAATTAAAATGAATAGCGAAATCTAGATTTTTACATCAAACACCAAAATTGTTACACAAATATTCGGTTAAAATTTTAAAACACCGTGCAGGGCTCCGACGAAGTTCAACGACTGAAATGTAATAAGGACACGCAGAAGAGACCGTTTAACCAAGACGACGGTTTAAATTAAATAAATGTCTTAAATTTCTTTAGATATATCGTCTGTCTGTATTTCCTGTCGCATTTCAACAGTCGCTTTCGTTGAGTGGGAAATGCTACCTCAAATATGCAAACGTTGGTGTGAACTTAGCAGGTGTTATCAGTGAGGTGATTGACTGGAGATAAGATTCGCTTACGTACTTCCAATATCACGATAAGGTGAACTGGAATTACTCCACAAGGAGACTTGTATGTAGGCAATTGTATTTATACATTTGTTATAATAATTATGTATTGACCTACCTACTATTACGGACTGACCTACCAATATTAATAATTATATTACTATTAGTATACAATAACGGCAAGTCACTTGAGAGGTGGGCAGAGAGCACCGAAGGCCAAATATATCTAGTCCTACGTCATCTAGTCTTGTCTTACAAATAGGTATATATAGTGTTACGTCTTAACACCGAAGGTCAAATAAAGTCTAGTCTTACCTGACTTACCTATTTCAACTATTCAAGTTAATATTCAAGACGTTTAACACAATGCACAAAATAATTAATCGAAAATAACTTCCTACAGATATAACTATGCCCTTCCATTAAATTAAACATCGCTAACCACATCAAGTTCATTAATTTATCCGAAGCACGATGGCGTGTTACGAAACTACCTGCAAGTCTTCATTAAAAAGACAATAAAATGGCAGTAAATATAACTTGTGTTGCGACCCACGCGACTATTAGAACGGCGTTGTGAAATTCACACAGACTGGCTAGTTTGAAAGAGTACGGATAGCAAAAAAATATTTTTTAATAGCAATAGGTTTGACCATAGTGTTATTTGATGTTAAGAGAGGTGTAGCACGCTTGCCTAAAAAGTGCCTATTCACTCTTGCCTTGAAAAGTTCTAAATCGTATGAATAGGCAAAAGTAGATGTCAGCAACAGCCACAGTTCATTACATGAATAGGCAGGAGTTTGCAAAGTGAGGTTTAAGTTGGAACGAAGGGAACGATTACTACCGTAAGCATTATATAAATATTCAAAACATTCTATTGGGTATTGAAGGGCTGAGGGATTGAATAGCACGCAATACAGAGCAGAGAGAAAATGAGTATTCCGATGAAGACGGATAGGGACCTACTTGAGTATTTACGGAATTCTGGCATGTCATATAAACCGGATATATACGTTTTGAAGACGCTGTAGCTTATTTATATAGTTGTTCCTCAGCAATGTCAATATAGCCAACATCTGCATAATCAAGGATTGGGAAGAGTAGAGCATGAACGAACGCAACTTTTGTGGCAATGGACAGAAAATATCTTCGCAGAGATCCTACAGTAGCAAACATTTTCCAGCTAACTTCTCTTAGTTGTGGTACCCAGGTGAGATTACTACCTAATCGCTTAATGTATCGTAACAACATAACTTTTATGCTGTCGTTACTTGCGTTGCGTTGCACGCGAGAGCGTATAATATTATTGTGGGTTATATCTTACAATTGGCCCAAGGTTCGGTGCTCGGTTCACGCACAAATAGTTCCAATATCGGCAATATATACATTACAAGTTAATTACCGCCCATTCTACCTAATGAAATTACTATAACTCTGTTGCAAGTGAAATTTCGATTTACGATTTGGATTCGACATACCTAGTATGAAACACGCGAATATTACTAGATTGTTTTTATTCTAACTTTTTGCTTCACTTTTGGAGATTTCATTGAAACCCAGCTTCAGACGTCGGGTCGGTTACCAAAGGTGTTTGGCCGTGTGATCAAACTCTCCATGTAAAATAAATCTATTACGGTATGGCTATTTGGTATGAGCTAGGTCCGGTAATCGAGCATGCTCTAAGCGTAGTGACCCGTCATTCCCGTGGGTAGTCCCGTGAGGTCGAGAGGAGAGAGCAGTCTGTAGGTTAGCTGTGCACATTTATATTTTATATTTCAGGTTGAAGTATCATTGGTACTACGTTATAAATCGTCTGTGAAATATACTCGGGCCATTACTTTGAGTTTAAAAAGCTGTTATTATAATAATTGATAGTTTGAATATTTATTACACCTACATTAGAAACCGGTAAGTGAAATTATCTATTTACCTCGAAGATATGGAGGATACCACAAAAATCCGGTTCGAAATTCTCAATAAGATACCCATCTCTTGATCTTTTTGAAGATGTTATGATTTTATGAGACAATTTAATTTTTCCAGCGTTGAACAAAATTTGGTGGAAATTGAAATCTTCATACAAACGCACCAGTGCATATGTTATAAAAACATTGATATGAGACAATAATAACAATTATGTATAATTAAGAATTCTTATATTTTCTGACTAAATTTTCAATCTTTTTTTAAAGGTCATCCAATCATTTATGTAAAAATTGTGTCCACAGACTTTTCAGTTTTTTATTTAAAATAATTTTGGCTATATGTACGTCTTGTACATACCTACAACATTTATGGCACTGGAACAAAATCGTTTATTCCATACTTATGCATTTCATTATACTTTAAGATTTGAACGGTATGAAATATATGACACCAATAAAATTCATTAAACATTGATACTTGCAGATTCATTACATCGAAGGAATAATGGAGAGAGAAAGTTATAAATCAATTCATCGATATATACGAGTATTTTGACGACTCATCCTTTTGTTAATAATTTCGACAATGTTTGGGTTCCGCGATGGAAAATTACAACCGAAAAGACCTAAGTTTAACGATATTTGTTTTTCAATGTCGTATTGTAACTATCGTACGTACTGCAATATAATGTGAATTCAAATAACTACTAAAATACTTGTAACTACTTTAAATTATTATTGACTGGTTAGATAATTGCACTATAAATTTGCTTAGACGAAGAATTCTTTATTAAATTTCCAAATTCTCATTATCGTTAATCATTTTATATTTCCACTGTCTGACACGACACGGATTTGCTCTGAGGGTGAGCTTTAAAGCCATAGTCTGCCACGCTGTTAAAGGGGATCCGGCAGAATTCACGCGTCTTAAAGAACATTCTAGACAGCTCTAAGGTGCGTTTACATCCTTTGGGTTTCTATTATGATACGACGTTTAAATTAATTGCCAGGTAGTAATATTAATCATGATTTATGTATACGAACAATAATATTCTCATCAGCTGCGAACATGCGATCACAGAAGTACTTACTGGTCAGTTGTGAAGCGAAAGTTGCTATGTAATAAGGGATCGGCCATACTGACGACCGTCAATACAAACATCGCCATATGTGTACAAACATATAACATACATCCAGTTTAAAGGCTGTTGTAAAGTTTTATTATTGAGCAATTACTTCTTAACTTTCATATATTTATACTTAGATTCATTTGTTTTTCTACATTTCTTATATGTGTCTTCGAGTAAATCGCTACTATCAAAATGTATTCCATTAACAGGTAAAGGGTATGAGATAGAAGCAGTTCATAATTTACAAGAGCCGATCTACTGATAAATTGCGTTAGGTTTATAATTATTAGTCTGCTCATGTATGTATATATTATGGCTAAATATGTTTGAAAATAAGTTTAGCCAACTAAACTTAAGTTTATTTTCACATACACTTTTGGTCCCTACGTATGCATGCGCAATTTGATTTCATATTTATTTACATATTTCACTGTTCACGTTTAATATAAAGGTTGAACGTAAAGCATTTCATGACATAATGTTACAATTTAAATTGAAACTATTAATTTAATCAAAAAATATATCTATGTAAAACCACTCAGGGAGCAACGCATTTTATAAGGATTGGAGCAACAATGAGGGCAGAACCTTTATTACTGCAGCCAGATACGTGGCGTTCAGATATTAGGTTTATATGGGATTAGGGGTTGCTATTGTAAACATTAAGAACTGTTTAAGAAGAAAGAAACGTGTTCAATAACCCCGAATCATTAAAAGGTAATTTTTAAAAAGTTCGCAAAACGTTTTCAATGGACACTTGGAGTCAATTGAATGTTTGCTCCGAAATCAAGTCAATAAAAAGTGTAGTTTTTGTCCAAACTATAGTCTGATTATTGCGTTTCTTTGTATTCTTAGAAGCTTTTTACAAGCTTGTTCGAGCGAGCTTCCTGAACATGCCACGTCAATGATAACATTGTCGCTTACGTATATTAAAAGACATTTCCTAACTAAGATAAAAACTAAACGTTGCCTTTACTAGTTATGACGGTATGTGTTGACAAAGAAGAAAATATAACATAGTATTGATTTCTATTGAATATACAACAAGGATTTAAAATCTAAATGAGCGTTTTATAGCCTCACCACCTGTTACTCAGCACCTAGTTTATTCCGAGGAAACAACAAAGAAATTAAACGTAATTGTAAAGAAAAAACATTAAATAATCCCAACAGCCAGGTAACAATGACGCCGCAACTATTTCGTCAGTCAACGCGCAAGCCGACTTTAAATTGAATTTACAATGAGAAGAATAAAAAAAATTGTCTGTGGTAAATTCATAGAGCACGAAATAATCGCGAACGACAATAGACAAGTGCAGGATTGCTGTCATCGACCGCGCCCGTTAGCCGCCGAGGTGTTGGCACTGAGCAATTGGCAGAGAAGGAATGCGGTAATAACAGCCAGCTAGGAAACTCTGGTAGATTTTACCGTTTCTTTTTTCTATGCTTTTACACATTCAGTGTTACCATTTAACGCTGTAACGTTGTATTCGGACTGTAAAATACTGTAACAAAACTTTTTTTTGTCCATAACAGTCTTCGAACTAATAAAACTTGTGGAGGATATTGTAACAAAAGCAAATGATTGAATCAGTTACAATTTTAATAAGATTATAAAATGTAATGCGAATATTTTGAATCAGGATTGATCTCGTGTATTGGATGGATAAATACACATTAACAATGTTATTTAATGAATATATAAAGTATTTTTTTTATTCGACATAGAAGTAAATAAAATGAAACATAAGTCTTGCCTTATTTAGTCTTTGCCAGCCAATTCGTGTAGCCATGAGCGAGAGACGTGATCGGACTAAGTTTTTGCGTCTATTATCGCAACACCAGTTACCGACAAATTCGATAGTTCTAAAAACATGTTGAAATCTTATTTATGTAAGGATGTCATTTAAAATGCTGCCACTATATGTTACGAGTATAATGTTAATTATAATTTCTACGTTTAAATAAACAAGAAAGAAAACTGGTACATTTTTTTATAAACCATGTAATACAGAGTGTATTTAACATTTAAAATGATCGAGCAACTGAAAATATAATTTAAAGAAATGAATGAAAACGTACTTAATGGAACGTGAATGAATATATAAAATACGAAAAATATGTATTACAATACCTACAACTATATTCATTTTCAATCTTAGTGTCCTATTTGAATTTAGAGCTGCGTTATTAACATTGTTAATTCGGTAAGGTGGTAAGCAAAGCGATTTTCTGTCATACCATTAACAGCATTGAATTCAGCATCCAAACATTATACAACATATTGCTACGACCTCAAACTATTTCACACGACAATTACAGATGATGACATAAAGTCCGACTAGTCACCTCACAAAAACATCGTTATCGAGATAAATATTGAGAAACAGATGATTCGTAGTATAAAAATTTATCAAGATATTCGCAATAAATCATCTCTTATCAAAAACAGCATTCCGATGACAATCGATTTTTATCAGCGTATCTCTGGAATTCGGGAATTCGAACGGTTCCGGCACGATACGAATAATCCTCGATTCTATCACAATTTACAATCGCTATGGAATTTCAATTATTCGCAAGATTTCCTTCATGTTTGAAACAGTATTTCCGCGTTGTGTCGACTGTAGAGCGCGGACGGTTTGTTGATTACTGAATACAATGATAGACAATCATTTTAAAGTAGGCACGTAAAACGACCAACACCTACAGGCTTTGCTGTTTTAATTCTTCAGTGGCACTGTAATAAATAATAAATTATAATAAAAAAAATAAAAAAATAAATAAAAAAGTAACTTCACGCCTGTAATCCCCGAAGAGGTAGGCAGAGGAATGCAGAACACTCCCACGTTTCAC
>DWTO01006249.1:0-10157 GCA_018244755.1 Jemadia pseudognetus
GAGAGGCCGAGCGTGGCCATGGCGGGCGGCGCGCTCGCATCACACTCCGCGGCCGCGCCGCTTTTAGCCGATAGCGGCGGCCACTCTCGCGCGTGTCTCGTCGCGAACTACCGCGCCCGCGCCTGCGCACGCGCCGCGTCGCCGCGCCCCGCACGCCCGCCGTGCCCTACCAATCTACCACTGACGAGTACAGTTTGGACTAAGATCATAATCTTCAAACATTTATGGATAGCCTGATTATGTAGCAAAATAAATGTTGCCTATCACGATATACCTACAATGAAAATGTGAGATACAGGAAAAGGTATTTGAAGTGCATATCTTTAAAAGGAACGTTTCAGATGCGGAATGTCGAAAACACCTAATTCAACAGGGACCCCTATCATTCCCTGTCGGTGTTCATTAGATTTGCTGTTTCCAGGGAATTAAGGGACAAATACGACGGACTTTTATGCGCCGATACTAAAAGTTCATTTTAATGCATTTAAGCTGGTAATATACACGATCATAGCAGGTGAGGCGGAGGCTGCGCAGTGCCGCGGGGAGGGGGAACTGGTTTATTTATTTGTAAGCTCGCGCGCCGAAAGCTATGTGCGTAGCGTCCGGGCCTCACCCTGCAGGCCGCTAGCCTATGTATCCTGTTTTTGAAACGAAACCAAAAACACGAAAAAGCAAAGTAATCCTAGCGAAGAAGTTAAAATCATATTCTTCGCACGTGTATTTTAACCAGTGTCGATGAGCAAGCTTATTGCTTGTTATCTCTTGTTCTCTCCATGATGCAAGTGCGATCACATCGAACACACTGACGCGATGTAACCGTTACTGACGCGACGCCGGCCGACACACCGTCGAGTCTAACAGTTTGATGGAACTATTCACGAATAAACTTGCCTACATCTATTTACAGTTATATGTTTAATGATTTTATACGTATAACAAATAATTTTTTAGTATTTCATTGTTGAAAGAATTTTATTACCTATCATCGTCCTCTTGGGATACTAAGCGTCAGGACAAACAAAGGGAAAGCCTAAACTCACAAATATGACAACATTTCAAGTTTGCTCCACATTTTATAGCTCTTAATAAATTAAATTAAAAACATATGGATATATTAAAATATATAGATGAATAAATAATTAATCTGATGTATGTTTTACTTGTTCAATATAATGATTGTTTTAACAATATTGAAATAATGTGAAGCAATGTTATGTATAAGAAAAAAAACCCTTTACGTTGTAGCGTTCGCCTTTGGAATTCCTTTCCTGTAAGTATTAGTCGGGTTTAATCGTTAGACTCTTCATATTCTGTTAAAAATCTGACATTTTCATAATAAAATGTCCGCTCCTGTGTCATACTAAATAATACTAAATATGTATTAGTCAGTTTTCCTCGTACATAAAATATTTCAACATAATATAATTAAATGGAGCGAAATATATAGTACACATACAATAGTAAGTATTTATTAAAAAATATTACACACTCAGAAGATACGACTTACTGAATTAATCATCACGAGCTTTTCAAACCTATAAGCCCGATTGAATAGAAGTAGAGCATAAAGTTACTCTTCGCGATATACGTAGAAGATATGTTGGTAGAGGTACTATTAAACATCTTTATTAACACAACAGGACCTTAAACAATGATTTTCTGAATTTTTACCTGTACCTTTGTTCACGTTAATCTCAGAAACGTTCATTTATCACTGCACTAGCGACCCGCCCCGGCTTCGCACGTTAACTTAGACTTTTTTATCGATATTATGAAGATATACAATTCTATAGTATATTAATTTGATCTACCTCGTATGGTATAGCCAGCGTTTGCGATTTAAGCGCACAAAAAATATGTTTGTTATGACATAACTTTGAATATCTTTGAATTTTTTGGCTTCTCTGTAATAAAATATGTTGTATTATGCATATAAACATTCCTCATGAATCACTCTGTCTATTGCTGAAAACTGCATTAAAATCCGTTGAACAGTTTAAAAGATCTAAGCGAACAGACAGCGGAAGCGACGTCATTTTATACTACCTATGTAAAGAAAAGATATTTTGGTAAGCTTGACAACATTTAGCTTTTGTTTTATTTATATCGATTCATAATAAAAGTTACATGTCAATATAAACAATATCGTCTATTTTTTTTTTTATAAAAAATATTTTTTAGTTGGTTAGGCCGAAAACATATACCTACAGTCCTTAAAACTACATACCTTTATACAAGGCTTGTAACCTACTCGTGATACTAACAAAAAGTGCAAAATGGTTAATTGCAGAGACTATTAATATAGATTACCAATGTAAGTTAATCTCACATACATACGAGTATATACATACAACGTGATACTACACGCCTATTTCCCATAGAGGTATGCAGAGATCAAGGATTTCCACTTTCTATGGTCTTAGAGGAGTTCCTTCGGCTTCTCTACATTCAATGAAGGATATTTACTCACTTATGTATGCCCGAGCATATTAAATAGTGTTCAATTTAAGCTACACATTGGTCATTCAGGCGCAGCCAGACCTACACGAAACGTCGATCTGTAATCAACGCGAATGGTGTAGCGTCCTCGCTACATGCGATACGCTACGATATACATATGCTGCTGCTCGTCTCATATATGAAAAAACCAATCCTTAAATTCAACAATAATACCTATTATATGTATTAATTTTAAAGTGTAAATGAGTCAAGTTCTTGGTTCTAAATAAAATTAACAAATCATTCATCTTTTAATACAGCCAATTAATGTTACCTAGAAATTAACTATGTTTGTATTTATGTATGTAATTAATAATGTTATTATTATATCCTGACGCTAAGTCCCTAATGGCGTGGGCAGAGAATACCGTACGCTGAATATCTCTGTCCTAACAACCTTGTCGTAAATTTTCTACATTCATCACTTCATAATAGGACGCTAATTTAAGAAAACTTCCGAATTAGAATAAGAGTATAGTGTGTAAAAACTCGAAAACAATATTTATTCACTAAAGATATATTTAAATTATCCGATTAAACACTATAATCCCCATCCCGACATACAATATTATTTATTAATGACGCCAAACTATGTGTAACGTATATGATTAAAAGAATTATTTTCGATTATACATAGTAATCACAAAAATTTTGTACAATCGATAAATAAATCATTGATTGCTTAATATAATATAATAGTTACTTATTTTTGCTGTGTGAATAACAATTTATATAAAACTATGACTTACACAAATATATACATACAGTTATATATAGCGAGAACAATCACGACCGTGCCGCCATCTATCGCAAGCCACTGTCAGTACGTAACGGGCGTAGCGAAGGAGCTTTTTTCTGTGCAAATGCAGCGTGAAGCTAACGAAGCCTCCCAGATATAGAACTTCCTCCAATGACCGCTAGGTAGCGCTGTCTTTTGTGTTTAATCTTTAATCATTATGAATATATTTAAAATGTAACGAACATTTTATTTGCTTTTGCTTAGTAATACACATTAATAATTTGCATATCGATAATCAATAATACATATATTTACCAAATAAGATACTAAAATGCATATTTAAATATAGCATTTAAAATTGATTTTTTAAATATTAAATTTGAACCTCTTTAAATCCCGTCAAAACCTACCGTCAACACCGAAAACAAAAACCGTATTAGAATTAACGCTTATTTCATTAACGAATAAACGCGTCTATTGTAAGTGGTCGTCGCGGTTTTGTCATTAATTTAATTAATTGGAAGCGCAAATGCTGAAGGTGTACCGTGAATGATTAAACGCTGATATTCCTTACGATTCACGCATTCAAGAAATATCCGTCTGTCGCTGGCCGGGGATTAGCGCCTCTAATTACACTTTATGCCGAATGATTTCTTATCTTGCGCCGCTCGCCTGCCACCGAGCACTACCGTATCGCTCGTTACTGTATGGAGTGCATGTGCATACGTAATTACTTTTAATGATAGGTACTCAATATGTATTGGTTATTTGGAATGTACGACGTAGTGTTTATTGTTGGAACTACTGATCAGTGACATATTCTACACTGTTACATAAATAATTTTTGTTAATGATAATTAAAACAATATGCCTTGTGATTGTTACATAATTATTTTAGCTACTGTCACACGCACACGCAATTCCTTTAAAAACGTAACTGGTGTAGGTGGTAAGCCTATTGCCATACACCGGACACAAATTAAATAATAAAATATTACCTTAAAAATATACATATATGTATATAATCTATATAGGTATTTATATAGGTAATCTGATTCTCAAGTGCCTGTACGGGTTAAGGAACTTCCAAACAACCAGCGATAGACACTGCCTGGTCCCTCCTAAATCGACGAAGCCTCCGTGATAACGGGAGTGCACGAATACCCTCCGTAGTGGTCGTTTCATTTATTATTTATTACTACTATTCCATACATCAGATAGTGAGTTTGATGCGAGGTTAAAAGGGAAAGCTATGTATATTCCGACCTTTAATGTTAAATAATATTATTATGTACGTATCTGTTTATTGTGTGATGAAACCATAACAAATGCGTTATCGGTTACTACAACGATTAAACTAGTGGACTACTGTCCATGCGTAGGACAGAAAATCGTATCGTTCGTATATCTAGCAAACTGTGTGACATCAGTCAGGAACAATCGTAGCACTATTAAAAAGAACTATTTTAACGTGAACATATAATGAAATAATTTATATTAATACTCGTATATTATGTTAATAATTCATATTAATAATTTATATTAATAATTTATATTAATAATTTATATTAATAATTTATATTAATAATTTATATTAATAATTTATATTAATAGTGAACATATTACGAGACAATACAGCAAGAGGTAGCCGCTTGGAATATTACAGTTGCTCTTGTTCACTAACTGGATTCTTTATAGGAACGCCTCGAGCTCGGATCTCCAAATCGCGATGTAAAGCGGACGGTGTACTCCGACGATCCAAGTAGCGATATATTTTAGCGGCTCCGTCGATCGCTTACAATACGCGCTCGCGTCCGTACGTGTGCGGTGCGGATACGGTGCAGGTGCGGGCCAGTGCGGTGCGGATGCCGTGCAGTAGTGCGGACTATATCGCTCGCATCTCCGGAGATAAACGTACATGACACAGCCTTCATACAATATGTATGGAGTTGTGATTACCGTTACGCCATTTATCACATACAACGTACGTTACACGATGCTAAATAACTTCCTATTGAACTGTTCTTAAAAATATTATTATTACCTGTATTTAGTATATTTCATACACAAAAATAACTAGTATGTATAATATTATAATATTGTAAAATGCGAACGTATCTTGCGAGTTACACTTTAATTTTTACGTCGACACATTTAACGTTTCAAAATATATGATGGAAAATAGGCATTTTGGAGCAAGCAAAGAAATCTAAATTTATTAATGGTAAAACTGGCAACTTGTAAATGTAAAAACACAAAAGCAGCCGCCGACACCAAGAGCGCGGACACAAAAACACCGTGTCGACAAGATCCCCAGGGAGCTAGTAAAGAAACAGTGCTTCGTTTTGCAATTCAGAATCTATGGAAAATTTACGTTTATAATTTACGATAAAAAAATACTTGTAGCTTCTATTGAAACGTACGTATTTCCCTAACGTTATGGCTATTGCAGCTACTTTTAGTCTCATCAACATTACTAGCTTCCTTATCAGTAAGTATTGTCACAATTTCTTTAACACATGCAAATATAGTTTGTCTTACATTATATGCATAACACGCCTAAACCGGAACTCGCAGAATACGAAGTATAAAATATATTGTTACATCGCTTCATCAATATTTTACAACGTTTACCGTAAAATATAATTTTACGGTAAAATTGGACGTGATACAAGTTATTAATATTTTAAATTAATAATTTATACTAATAATTTATATTAATAATTTATATTAATAACGTTAACAGTATACACGAACCTGCGGCAGCGCACATCGTAGGCTCTTTTAAACGCCTGGGATTGTCACTTCTGTTGCATTTAATCTTGAAGCCGCACTATTCTTAACATAACTGTCATTTGTCGCCGTCCTCGCAAGCACTTCAAGAATCCTAGGTTTCGTAGATGTTGTACTTCGCGTCAATAAAATGAAGCAGATGAAGCAAATGGTATTATGTTTCAAGTATAGCTGTCGAATGATCAGAGCTCGTCGGACTGTGATATTACACGAATCTGTATCTACTCAGATCTTTCACATCACACTATGGTTTTAATTAATAAAAGAATAATAAGTCAATCGAAACGCAAGCCGGCGGGCCGAGTGCCGCGCACGCAGCGCGCCGCGCGGCCCGCACCGAGCGCCTCGCGCCCGCAGTAATGCGCCGTGATCACGCCACGCGCGACCTTACAACTGTCCGAAACGATTAGACACACATCAATAAATCAACCACACTCACTTCATACTACTAGTTCATGTCGCATCCAACTAGAAGGCTATAAGCATTTCTCTAACTTTTATTATGGATACAATATCGAATGTGAGTTAAAAGTGCTCGGTTGTTGTCTTGCTTACGTTAAATACATTCAATCAGATGCGTCGACGAAAATTAATTGATAAAATGAACGGAGCAAAAATGACGTTCCGTACGATAAATTGCTTTTTTAACTAATAATAATTTATGAACTTTTTCAGAGTGGAGCGGTCGCGATAATATTGCCTGGTAGTTGTCAGAATCGCGACTGCACAGATTTATTTTGGGTTCATTCAATTCACTGTGATGAGTACTCGTGTTTATGGATTCTGTATATGTACTGGTCACGAAGGCGACAATTATAATGAGAAATAAATTAAAATAATTTATTACTCCACATACGAGAAGTGGGTACGACGACAACGATCGACGATGAGGTAATCGCTATCAAACACAATTGAAATGTAAAAAGGATATGGATGGATAGAATTCGACCGTACCTAGCTGTTACCGAAAATAATCAACCTCATGTTGCCCACTTTACTTTAAACTCCACACCAGATGTCATCAATAAGTTATAAAGTACTCATATTTTATAGCTTAGGGGAAGTATCTACCTAATCTAATCCCCGAAGAGGTAAGCAGAGGAGTGTAGGACACCCCCACGTTTCACCAGTTACGTTTACGTCCCACTATCGAAAACGTGGTGAGCCTATTGCCATACACCGGGCACATTTCTAGGCTCTGAGAATTGACCCGACCCGAGGCCCGACCTGGGAATTGAACGCAGGACCTCCCGATCGCCAGTCGCACTTACCACTAGCACGACCAACGGAACAGTCAAATTATTATTATTTAGTTACTTAATAGACTTACACGTACAGTTACATGTTTTTGCAACTTGTAAATATTCCTGACAAGTTGTTTCTGAATTGTTAAATTACGATTTGTACCACTGACGCTGGATGCCAACACGCGATTTGGATAATGAATTAGGTCAATGTTGAGAAAATGTGTTAATATTGAATTAGGTCAATATTGAAAAAAATGTATTAAATGCCCGAGATATCAAATTCTGAACAATTAGATATTCTACATTCTATATACATACCTAGTAACAGTTTATCAAAGAAAACTGCTAAACAGTTCTACTGAGACAGCAGGCACGTAGAACAGAAATGTAACACTCCCAAGAAAATATAATATATACATTTTACACTTTCATTATCGTTATTCGTGTCTGCGACAACCTTGCTAGAACCTGCCGAGCGGATCCATGAAAAGCATATAAATCGATCGTTCCTCAGACGGAGCTTTTCCAGCAAACGTCCGCCAAGTTCTCTAATTTATAATAACAACGATCGTATCTCGAGTAAATCGATCTTATTAAATTAAATGTACAGTCAAGTTTTACCGTCACCGCACTGGATTTGATTGTGGCCACGTTATCACTGGCTTGTGGTTGCTATACTTTATAAATTGTCAGCCAGGTCGAAACGGGTCAGAAAATCGTCAAAATTAAACTTACTTCTTAAGGTAAGAAGTGATGTTATGTTAATGTGTTTCCTCTTAAGTTACAGACAAAAGTAATTGTGCATGACCTAATCTTCTTTCACTATAAACTATCGAAGATTTATTTATTACCTACATTCCGGGAGTAGTGCGCCAACGCGGGCGTAATGTTCATTGAATTTATTCCGTAGTCCGAATATGAAGATGTTATACAGATACTTTTCCACATTCACCATAGATTAAACAGTCCAAGTGAAATAATGTATGCACTTTTCCAATGGTGAAATAATTATTGAAATATATTCATATTTATATTCATATATTAACACGTAATATAATAATGGAACTTTAATACGTAAATAAATGCGACGCTTGACGGGATAGTATTAGTGGACGCATGAAGGTAAAATCTCTTTCTGAAGTAGGTATTCAATTTATAGCGTTGGGCAACGTGCACCGACCAGTAACGGGAAAATGAATACGTGATTATGTCTGGCTGTCGGGGATGTAGCGACAACAAGTCAACGTCGACACCGACCTCGCGGGCGACGAATTAATAAACAACTTATTTTATAGTCATTACGTTGCGGTGATAGTGATGTGGCTTTTAAATGATCATTCATCATAATCATCATCCATTGCTTCGTTGGTGGTGTTGGTTGCAAGCGCGACTACCGATCGGGAGGTCCTGGGTTCAAATTCCGAGTTGGTAACTATTGGATTTTTCTAAATTACGTTGGATTTTCTAGTTGTGGCTCGAATTTTGGATTTGTGACCGGTTTATGGCAACAGGCTTTGCACCTATTACATAGTGGGGCATAAAAGTAACTAGTGAAACGAGTCAGCCAAAAAAAGACGGTCAACTACTCACGTGTGATAAGATCGGTGTGACCGCGATGTCGAGCTCGTCTCCGCGCGCTCTGTGCCGCCTCGCGCACCGCCGCCTCTTCTGCTGCTGCTGGTACAGCAGTTCTGTTTCATAATAAGTAAACACACTTATTACATAGCTTTAAAGAACACAGTAACTGTATTTTTTAAAGTGTTAAACTTTTATACTGAAATAATATTGGATGAATGATTGGAAGAACATAGAGAATTGTATACCTGCGCTCCGTCGCGTTTTGTGCGTGTTTGCGTGCGCGATAGGTGCAAAAAAAATCTGGCCGCACGCGGTGCGCACGCAGCAGTGCGTGGAGCGGTGCGTTGAGCGGTGCGTGAAGCGGCGCGTGGTGCGGAGGCGGCGCGGCGCGCTCGTACAGCTGGTCCGGCAGCAGCATGCCGCGCGCATCGCCACCCGCCGCGCCGCCACCGCTGCTCACTGATCCACTTCATGTCGCCTCTTACGAGCCACCAACATTCTTCACGTTTGCTTCAATGCGCTCCACTCCGACTAGTGTGACCTACTGAGCCGAACCTTACATATGTCTTCGAAAGCAAACATCCGATAGAACTACGAATAGCATTGAACTCATCGCACTGCTCTGAAAACTCTAATTAATTTACAATTGTTCTATTATCTCTATAAGAATAGATGCATTTTGTTATATAGTCCATAGCATTCCCTCGTCGCCTCCGACCTGTAACAAGCAATATAACGGTATCAGGGAAATAGTAAATACTGCGTCATTACGGGCGGTGAGTCTGCACAAACAGAAATGAGAGTCTTTATTGAGCTGTCATTGACATGCAGACAATCGATGAGATCATAAGTCAACATTGATGTACGATGTGTAACTGTGCGATCGTGCTCACTTTGCTTCTCGTCCACGCTACACGCACTACAGCCGCCGCGGCCCGAGACAGTTCCGCATACAAAAATGAACGTCAGGTTAGGAAGCGGAGGAGCGCAGTCGAGCCGCGACTCACCGGAATGTCGCACGAGAAGCTTTTTGTGACAATTCGGCGCAACTTTGCGGCACCGGTCTTCGGTCACTCAGTCTTTGGGACTCACTCAGACCGAACACTGTATTTGCAGACAATTTACACAGATTTAATTTGTCCATCCAAAATCACTCCGGTAATGGATCGTGAAGATGGCCAATGATGTTGTTTATTTAAGTAATCGCGATGGGACCGTCGGGAGGCGCCTGCGTGTTCGGTGCCGCGATCATGTAACGAGCGCCCGCGAGCGCAGCGGCGCGGCGACAGAGCGCGGCGCAG
>DWTO01006250.1:0-10157 GCA_018244755.1 Jemadia pseudognetus
GTCTTAGTGCACAATTATGTATACATTTTTATTTATATGTATAGAAGTAAGTAGGTAGGCAGACGTGTGTCTGGATGTGTGTGGATATATCACAGGCTCTACTTAGCTTATATATTCGTGTGTGAATCATACCAAGTCTCTTATTATCTATTTTTAATTGCAATTTTATTTGTGATATTATTAATCCTATCTGTTATATACCTACTGTTTTATTTCCGTAAAGAATTTTCGAATGTTGCCAACCCTACCTCATCATAGATAGTAATCTGGCAGCACGTTGACGGTCCAGAAACGAATGTTATCAGCTCCGCTCTACACAAAGTGTTCTTCCGATTCGTGTATTATCATGAAACTAACAGCTTAACTCTTTATAAGACTTCTTTCTTCTAATTATTAAGGCTTCTAATGCTTTTCAACTTCAGCTTACGAGTAGATGCGAATAGATAATCGTTTTAAAAACCACGTATACTATGTCAACTGATCGGACATTAAGAGTAAAAGAATTTGTGTGTCCGTTATTTAGAATACGTTATTTAATAAGATCATTTTGAGTGCAAATGTCATGACTGTGTTTTATATAGCATTTATGTTAATTACCATCCTATGACCTTTTGTATCTTACATTTTGACGACCGCCTTACGACTTAATAGTATGGAATCGGATGCAAAACTAGGTTGATAATTATTATGATTTTTTACAGAAGAAACGTTGTTATATACGCAAGAAATAAACGTACATACGTATGTATGTTCACATGTATGTGTAACGTACATTAATTATCATCTAATTATCACGTTAAATGCATTCGGTGAAAATAATAGAAACTTAAAATTCTCATGCACCTTGTAGTAATAATATATCATGTTTGGTTTTTTTCGCGTGTTTAAATATGTTAGAGCGCTCTACCCGCTTCGTATAATAATACTTTTAATTGGGAACATAAAATACACTATCAATGTGGAAGCCAAATTGTCGTCGTGTCTCGCACACTAGCTGCACAAGTAAATCACAATACGTAACAAGACTTAAAGGATTGTTCCATTTGAGTAAAAAGCCTTGTATAAGATCGGCCCGGAAGTATTTGAAACACAAGCTTATCATTCGTATTAAACAATTGTTTCTCATTGTTACAGATTATGTTCAAAGGCGGCGTCGTCGGCGGGCTGGACGCGCGCCGCGACGCCGCGCTGGCGCGCGTGCTCGTGCGGCTGCAGGCGCGCGCACGCGGCCTGCTCGCGCGGCGCCGCGCGCAGAAGCTGCGCACGCAGCACACTGCGGCCAGGTGAATATAATATGTTGTCATGATTTCAACATCAAATTGTTGACCCACCGACAGTGGCGCCGTCGATAACTTTAAACTATTGTTGTATTGTAAAATTGTTGTGTTGTATAACTTGGAAGTAATGGTGTTGCGATTGTGCCCAATCAATATTTGTGCTACGCATCAGGCGGGATTGCGAAAAAACACTAGCCTATCGCATGATCAGACTAATGAATATATAATTATATTTCTTTAATGTTTAATAGAGTAAAATAAAGATAATAATTATACAATTAAAGGCAAATATCACTCTAGTGCACTTTTTACTGACACTTCATTATAAAGCATTTTTTTTAGTTACACAGAATATTTAGTACTTACTACATATAAATGGCGGTACGTCGCGAGTACCGCGTGCCCCCGCAGCGTCGGTCATTAAGACAGCGTGCGCCTGTTGGCAGATGCGTGCAGCGCAACGTGCGCGCGTTCCTGGCCGTGCGCGACTGGCCGTGGTGGCGCCTGCTGGTGCGCGTCACGCCGCTGCTGGCCGTGCACCGCACCGAGCACCGCCTCAAGCACGCGCAGGTCGGTCTCACCCGCCTCACCTCACTCGTATCGCCACGTGTATAGGATAGAGACTCGATTAAATTATGTGTAAACTAGTAAGCATTGTAATGACGATAAAATCATCTATCTTCTTGCCTTACATAACCTTCTCAGCGAAAGGTCAGTGTGTCAATGATGCAATCACCGTCCGCCGGTTGAATGATAAAACTTGCACCGTTACGAAACAGGCCATCGTTACCGAGAGCGGTGTGGGAGAGCGCCCGAGTGGTCCCGGAACGCGTTACCAATTGATCCATTTCCATTTGCTTCCTGTATACACTTTTACATAGAAACCTTGTATTCAAAAGATTTACTCTATCACCACCTTAATGTACTATTGCTAGCAACATTTAATGATTGTACAAACTGTAAGAACAGGACTATTGATGCCAATTAGTCAAGTTAATTTGTATTAACCCTAATAGCAAATAACGAAGATCAAAATTTGTCACTAATATTAACTGAAAAATCGTAGTGGTGCTAAGTTAAAGTAAAGAATTTCTCACTATATAATGTCTGTAACGTTATCTATCAACTCTTAGTATCCGACCAGAAAGGGTTATCATACTCAGTGGGAGAGCACTCTTTACGATTCGTTTCGAACGCATTTCGAAAGTGCGGCGATGCGTACAGCGGCACAAAAACGCGCCTCTGCCTGTGCCATCGGAAACCAATTCGTTTCACTTTGATAGCGATAATAAGTAGTGCTCGGCTCTAAACAACGCGCACTTGGCCATCGTGGAATACTATGGCCTTTATTCTGACTCGCTTTAAAAGGAGAGCAAGCGTTCAACCGTAAAATGATATTGCGGTGATAATTGATACAAGCCAGACTCGTCTACTAATATTAGTAAAGAATTACATGACGATTATAGATTAGTGATAGTAACGATAAAAAACTATATTTTAGTTAATGAACTGATTCGTAATGAGTATGGTTTCAATGCAATAGTTCTTGTAAAACTAAACCTTCAATCACCTGTTGACTGATGTATTGAAAGTCTACATTTTTTATTTATCAGCTACATAGGGTAACCCATACATCTGGTATGGTACCACTGACTAGGACAGCTCACGAGCTGTTGTCAAGGTACCGGCCCGCCGCCGCGCCGCTCGCCGCGCCTATTATTTTTTATATTCCGCGTGTAATTCGCTGAGCGAGCGCGCGCCGCGCGGCCCCGCCATGCGCTTTCACCGTCGCCGCCGACGCAGACACAGTGCCGCCCACGCACTGACAAAAAACAATTATTTTTGTTTTAATAAAGTATCGAGTGTATCTCTATCCTTACAGCCCGAAAAAAACAAAATAAATAATTAACTAAACATATACTATTACCGATTTGAACTTTTTACGATACATTGCACTACGATTATCACTATCAACCCCTTTTAATGTCCTATCCGTGTTGGATTGGGCCTCTCCTCTCTGAATAAGAAAGATTAATGATGCATGATCAAGATTATACATATTTGTAGATATTGTATTAAAATAATAATTATTAAACTTTGTGCTCATTGCATATTTTTATTGGCATAAAATATACGGTTGAACCGCAACGAAAATTTATTGACAGCTCTTGCAGATGCGTCAAACGAACAAGAATCAAGATGACATTAAAAAATTTGAGAAAGCTCGCGACATGTAAAAATCTTCAAATTTAATTGGTTGTAACGTAACGTCACGCATCATTGGATGTCTTAATAGAATAACCTCTAAACTATACAGTATTGTTTTTTTTTCATAAATTAGAATCAAATAAGCAGTGTACTTCAGCAAATAATACAATTGTAAATACAATCTATCTTATATCCATTGTATGGATATATCTAGAATATTTTAAAATATAGTTGTCTGTAGCTCAAGAATAACTAAATATATTTCTCGACTGGCTATACTTATATCTGATATATTATATTGATGAGTGTATCTACATATAGTATGTATATGTCAATGACGAAATGGGTCATTGACCCGTGGCAAAGATCAGCCGATTGCGTGGCGCCGCCTTTATAATGTATGGAAGCTATCAGGATTCCTTTATGTACTTTATGTTGAACCTCTATATATTAAGCTAGGAGACGAATATTACGAAAACTATAATGACTAAATATTTTACTGCGAATTATCATCGGTTTGTATCGTTCCACTATTAGTAGGTATGAGTGTTTTCTGAACCTGAAAATGGTTAAGGTTACGTGTCTGCAACGCTACCCATGCACCAGGGGGCGAACTTTGAACGCCTTACAAAACTTTATCGAGAACTCTTAAGACGTGATAATTTCAGACCACCGTGTGAGGTAACAAGTGATATTGAATGTTTAAAACGCACATAATTTCGTATAGAAAGCGGTACGGACCAGGACTTGAACCCAAAATGGCTGGAGTGGGATGCTACATTATTAATCGCTAGACTTACATGGCAGTTGCTGGCGGTGCTACTTTCAATTAATAATTTGATATTTTCCCACTGCTATTATTAAATTAACAATAACTATATACTAAAATAGAAACTTCAAGTATGTTTATGTGTACAATGGTAAGAAATGGCTGCGGTCACAAAAAACAAAACAATGATATATAATTAAATTTAATTGATACTTACACTCGTAATGGATATTTTGTTTTATTACAACTTTTCTTAGTAACTACGTTATGTAACTTATATTATATTTGACAATGAGATAAGGTAACAATTTTGCTTCGTTACCAAGATAATTGTATGATACGTAACAAACAATTCGCCATGACACTCGAAAATGCTTCTCAGGCTATCTTGTAGTACAAGTACAAACAGTGACGCGTGAAGCATATTTAGACGATTCTCTTACAACATAAGGTTTTAAAGCATGGAAAGGTAATAACTTAAACCGATAAATTTGATTACTTAACATAACATCACGCCTGTGTTTCTCCGAAGAGTCAGTCAGAGGAGCTAAGTACTCCCATGTTTCGTCCCATGTTATTTAGACGTTCCATGAAAAAGGGGGTGAGAATATTGCCGCCATACAACGTGCACAAATTTAGAATGCGAGCTATTACTACGAAAATATCAACTTAGAGGAACCCAATAATAATATGCCCGACGCGGGATCGGACCCAGGACTCCTCTGCCTAGGTCTTCGCCGATTACAGGCGTGATGTTACGTTTAGTCGGTCCATTATATAGTCGTGTTATATTACATAATGACTTATGCTCTAATTACATAAATATACTGATGTGCGTGTGTATATGTATATACATACATTGAGTAACTTAAATAAAAGTTAAATAGGTCGTCGACCGCCGCCGAGAGCGGGAATTACGGGAATGCTATGAATAAATAGCGTCTGATACACGCGTTGCTATCATATAATGTCGTATAATGTTAAAAACACCATAATTTTCATTCTATTTGTGTGTGGATACTTAATTATTCAACTGTTGCATAAGAATTGCTTTTAACTACATTTATTTTTTGTACTCCCATTTATATTTTAATCTTCACCCTCCTTAGTTATCTTAAACTTAAACTGAGAAATGTTATTCAGTAAAACTTTGGTACTGGTAATGCGAGAGTTTCGTATAGTATGGTTTGTATATAAAGTTACTCGTAAACCGTTCCCACACAATTAACCCATATCTTTCAAACGATCAATGTTCGCCTTCCTGTCTCGACCGCACCAAACGACGGACCCGCGTCTTGGACTTTAACAGAATTGGATTAATGTTTAAATTGCAATGTCCGGTCAATCAACTGGAACTGGTTGTACATACAAAAGATATCAACGATCAAAGGAAAGATTTCGGTAGTCAGAGTATAGGGAAATTATAGAAGGCCCGTACATACAATACGTATTATAAATATTGTAGTAACATTCACCATGTTGGGAGGCGAAGTATACGAATTGAGAATACCTTTTATGCTTTGATAAAGTCATGTATTCTGAGTGGGTGGTGGCTTTATGATGAATATGAAGCAGAATGACGTGCTGTCTATCTGCCTTCATCACACCACACACCGAACGAAATTACATTATACACAGAATCAAACGCATTCGCGACGGTCGCCAATGCGGTTCGTCTCGCTCGTGTAAAATGAACGCGCAGTGAAGTCTCTTCAGTGGATGGTCTCGCTTCTAATATTTTTGTTTTATCTAATTGAGCTGCGCTTTCGATGCGGCCGCTTTGAAATTGACGATGCACTGACGATTCCTTTGGTATTGCAAACGTTCTTGATATGAGGTACCCTGTGTATGTCTGTTTATTGCATATTCTGAATTAAATCAAATACAATCGCAACATACATAGACTATGTTAGTAGTGAACGGTCTATCAATTATCTATTCTCAAATGAGTGTTGACACTTTAAGATTTCGGATTCTTAATTATCTTGCAGTGAATCACCTAATTGATGAATTAATGAATTATTCCGAATTGTCATTTCTTTCATATTTGTGTGTGTATGCGACTGAGTGTGCTCAAACTCCCGCTATACCATTTTTTTTCTATGCGAGCATGCGACCCCGGAATCCTCCTTTTGTCGTCTCTTGTAACTGGCAGAGAACACCGTAGCTCGTAATCTGGTCCCGAGCTACGGAGACAAACCCCTACGGCATCTAGTGCGAATGTGAACATTTGATTGTTTACTCCTATTATAATTTTTCCGTTTTTTACTTTTTAATCAGACCGTGATAGATACTTTCAAATTACATTATACTTCTAAATCTTCTGTTAGTTTAATGCTCTTTGTTTAAAATGATAAGTCGATGCAATATTTACGTTCAATATAGTTAACTTCAATCCGTCGTGTCGAGCAGCGAGGCGGTAAGGACGGCGCTAATAAATTTAAGTGAGGCACATTAAAGCGAACATGAAATGTGTGAGTCTATGAATGGTGTAAAAGAAAACAGTTTGGTGAGAGGAGCTATTTTTTAACTGTCTACACATGTAATAAAGCAGTCACTAAAAAAGAATCTGTACATGTAATATATTTCTTTCATGACATCCTACATGATACACTAATCCGTGATACACACTTCTTATATTCCCGTGAACTGAAGCGACGAATTTTTTTTTTCATTTTTTACTTTGTTTACCGGTTGAGGATTTAAGAGCACAGCATCTGGCACCACCTATGCTGCTGCCCACAGGCGGTCCGGGCATTTAGCTGTGCTCAGGCAGACCGCGCCGTACCACATCAGTCAGGGCCTGGTTTAATTGCCTCTTACTACATCGTGTATCCCGGCACGGGGTCAAGGAATGTATTCTTACTACGCCCCGACACGAATACTTCTATTAATATAAATTATTCAATATTGAATAAATTAGGTACTGAACTGTTACTCATCCTATGCCGGCCCATTAATATATCGCATTAATAAATACTTCAATCATTATGTCAAATGCTGCTTGGTTTGAATAAATTTTACCATATATATATTTCGAAACTTGTATAAGTGTTCACACGAAATGTTTCTTGCAATCAAAGTATAATGTAAACTGCATAAGTTATTCATTTCACGAGACCGCGTCATGTGTTTTTTAATTTGTCGTTTTTAAAGGTCAAAATCGATTGTACCGCACGCCATTACGACTGTAGGTACTGTTAGATCTGAGTTTGTATAGTTAACATTTTCTCCCGATTCCATTAGTCCTCTAATTGGGTGAATGTACCGTATAACAATATTTATGGTTATTGGGTACCGGAGATAATCGAGTCATTTCCAAATACACGTAGAGGAGGCGGGACACGCGCATTCGTAAATTAAAATTTCAATCCAGTAGGTTATACAACACAATACAAAAGATTTCGCTTTATAATAATGCTATTCGAAATTTAAGATTCAAAATTTGAACGTGAAGAACTATTTTCAACGTCTAATAAACGGGTGTGGTTCGGAGGGTGTTTTGCTAGACGATAAAAACAGTTAAGGCCATGTGTTAGCTTTTACATTTTAATTGTATTTAAAATTAAATACAATTCAACACAAAATACTTTAATGTTCTTCACAAAGGCCGTTTGGACACACATGTACAGTGGGAACAGAAAGTGCAAGATGTAAACAATAGGCGGTTATATCTTTAAATGAGATCTCTCCAGGCAGCTTTGGCGTGGAGAGTTCATACGCATAGGAGATTGTAGAGATGGTTGCAATTATCCAAATGACAATAAAGATAATAGCAAAGATCATGCATTGTGCTTATGTTTTAAAAACGATAATACATTATTATAATTTGAAACTGTCGCGTTGTACTAGCGGGTAGCGATGAAAGGTTGATTTCTCATTCGAGTACCTACTATTGGATTATTCTAGCCTAAAATTTTCTATTAGTGACTCGGAATCGGGATTTGTGGCCGGTGTATAATAATAGGGTCACTCTCTACTTTATGGTGGTACGTAAATGTATTACGTATTATGTATATATTTTACATCATCATCATTATCAGCCTATCTCAGTCCACTGCTGGACTTAGGCCTCCCCCAATCATCGCTTAAGTTCTTACGTTCACTGAATGGGTACATGATAGTACGGAAATGTGTAATATTTGGAATATATCCCTAACGGTGAATATTGGATGGATATATAAAATGGCTATTGTTCATTGTTATCTAAAAAAAACTTAGCGGTACTCGTTACAAATTTCAAGTTAAACCAATCAGCACAATATTTAGTTAGTGCATAGCTCTTATATTGAAATTTTAATTATAGTTTACTTAAACTCGGACGCACTGAGGAACCTTTTATTTCCTTGTAATTGTTAATATTTACTTACACAAATGATAAATATAACATTCCTTCTTAGTTCCTATATCATACATTATCTACCCTGTACATGTGGAGATGTAGAACAAAAAGCTACGGGTGATTAAAAACTGCCGTAAAAAGATGATCGCTCGTAACAAACCGCTCGTATATCAGTCAACGCGGGTGGGGGAGGATTCTCATTTTTCTCTTTATTTTATTACGAACATGTGTTTATAGTGATTTTGTTGATTTGATTCGATTTATTTTTTATTTTCGTTTTGTACCTTCATCTTCCATGTATTGTAACGGTCTTTATAGCTGCTTTAAGAGATGTTAGGGAGAGTGTTATCAGCTATTTTCGAGTATATTGTAAAGAATGTAGACGTAACCCTCCTGCGGCCACCAGTTCCGAGGCTGTCTTGTAAGACGATGTACACTTCGAGAATAAAACATATTATCAGAATCTTTAGTAGCCACTAAGAGATTGCTAAGAACAATATAACTTTATGAAATTAATAAATGACGATATTTAGTCGTCAGAAGGATGACATACACAGGAGCATATGTCGTGTTCTAGCGCACGGGTGAGAACGTAAAAAACTGCGTATTACTAGAAATACACGCATTATTTTACTGCTAAATGTTTCGTGAGTACATACATATTCATAATTAGATCCGTATACCGACTTAACTAATTTATGTTTTCGTAATGCCCCGAATCTCTACTAGGTCTTTCTTCACGAGCTCCCGCCGATTGCAGCGAGATCGCATCGGGGACTGTCTGTTAGAGTTAAACCTTGAGCATATTTAAATCTTGTAGTTTTTTACAACTCATATCACAATTTTAACATACTCATTTCAAATTGTTCGCGTTACGACGCGCTTATGCCCAACGAGTTCGTATTAAAACGCTAATTAAGTGCTCGTGGTTTTATTGCAATTGCTTTTTTATTACAACAATGCGAGACACTTTGTTTCACGTTGAAACAATGACTTCGAAGAAATTGCGCTCAGTTCGTTGGCCTTGCGATTATTTTGTAAACTTCACTTGCACTTTTGTTTGCTCTCAAAATGTTATAAACAAAGAGACCTGATGTCTTAAATAACGTGTTTCGGGTCAGTGAACTTTAATTCCTTATTTTAATTTTAAGCCATTTTTTAATGAGTCATATTTTAAAGAAACTCTCGAAGTCTCTTACGGTTATTTCATTCTGTAATTTTTTTTCGTGACTACAGGAGATCTGTAGCCGACGGTGAAATAAACAAACGGTTGTGATAATGACAATGATAAAATTATAATATTAATTTCCATCCAAAAATAGTTAATTGCTCGTTTCGAAAAATGAACATGTCTATTAAATTTGATACGTAAGCACACGGTATGTTACGCAGACGGTTGCAATAGTGGAAAAGTTGTCACTCCGATTTTATTTTTTATAGATGCAGAATTACACAATTTTAATCTTTTATTTAATTGAGTATATACTATAGACTGCCTCGTTGGTCGTGTTGGTTGCAAGTGCGACTGACGATCGGGAGGTCCCGGGTTCGATTCCCGGGT
>DWTO01006251.1:0-10157 GCA_018244755.1 Jemadia pseudognetus
GAAAATAGAGCTACACACATCATCATCATATAATATGCATAGGCCTGTATCTGTATGAGGGCAGGGCCAGCGGGGCCGGCGGACCCACCGCAGCGCGTGGAAGGGCACGTGCGCGGTGGCCTGCCAGTCCAGCGCGGCGCCGTCGCCCAGCGCCGCGCAGCCGAGGAACTTGGCCGCGGCGCCGCACGAGAAGAACACCAGCACGCGGGCGCCCTCCTGCCGCGCACGCCGCACGTCTTAGCTCACATTTTATATTCGATTATTGTGTAGTTAATTTATGCCGATAGTGATGGAGAGCTCCATGATATTTTGTCTCTATTTCGACCTATTATATAGAAATGCATGTACATATGCGTGAGAGGATCGAGATTTCTCCCGAGGCAAATACCTTTTTTCGATACGTGGAGATTTCTACTATTCAACACAAGCCCTATTAAGGAGTTCCGATTTGAACCCCTATTTTAGCACCTACACTTACGAGTGAAGTAGGTATGGCCAGCGATCAGCATCAATTAATTTCTTATAAATTTACAAGGTCAAAATACCTTAGGCGTTAATTTGTAAGGATTCATCGTAATATCACGCCTATAATCCCAAAAGTGGTAGGCACATATCCTGACTCCGAACCACAATTGAAAAATATAAGTGAAAAATCTGTATGATGTATATACCATCGTACTATTACAAATAAGGAGAAAAAATATCGACAAAAGTTATCTTACCTGCTTAGCTTTCTGCAGCTTCTTGGTTGTCATCGGAGTGAAGGGGAAGGAGCCGCCGTTACTCTGGACGAGTTCCAGCACGTGGACGTCGTCCGCCCTGACCACGAAATACCTGGTGAGCGCGCTATTCTCGCTGTCGGCATACTTTTCTATATTCGCCAACAACGTCTTTCCATTGGGCGACATCGGGCTCTTGGGGCCGCTGTACGACTGCGGGGAAAACCCTTGGGGCATCCCGTCGTTCCTCCAGCCTGGTCTCTGTCCATTTCTGTAATAATTTTGATTGCCGTAGTAATTGGTATTGTAGTCGTTCTGACTGTAGTGGGGGTAGTGGTGGCGGTGCTCCTCGTTCTCGGTCCTTATGCGCCAGTTGCCGGAGTCGACTGTCAGCGGCTTCGGCCTCTGCCCGATGCCCGCCGGCTGGTTCAGGCCCACGTTCTTCTCCTCCGCACCCAGTACTTGCACCACTGCGTTCAAAATTTGCTCGTCCAATTGGGACATCGTCTTTATCGGATTCGACATTCGCCTAATAACCAGAGCGCAAAGTTTCTGACGCAAGTAGTACACGCTGATAGCGTCCGAGGCATACGCCGTGAACGCGGTCCAGTCGTCGAGCGTCAGAACTGCCGTGTCCGGCGAGGAGTTGTTCTCGTCCGCCTCGCTGTCCGAATCGCTAGATATGCCCGGTGGGTTCGCTCTCTGCGTCAGCGCCCCGGCCGGCAGCCGCAGGGGTCCGCCGAAGAGAGCTATGGTCAAGGGAGTGACGAGCGTGTTGCAGCGAATGAAACAAAACCTCCCCACGCGGGAGATCTCTTCAAACACCACCCAGTCGGTTGGTAAGGTTTGCACCGATTTTATCGAACTTAATTGGCTCCTGCCGCAGTGCAATGTTGAGCTCGGGTGGAATGCTACTCGGACCTCCTTAGCGGTCCTGAGGGTGCCGCAGTCCCGGTCCACGCGAGCCACGAACGGGTACAAACCGCTCACGAGCACGGCCTTCACCACGTGCCATTTCTCTGAGTTGCTGTTGACGTCCTTGATGTCCCCCGACCCCCGAGACTTCACCAGGCAGAGAGCGCGCAGCTGCGCCAACAGTTGCGCACGGTACCCAACGATCATTTCCATTGTAGCCGAGCAGATCAAGTTCTTGGCACAGAAGGCACGCTCCGTTCCATTTCCTCTAGCGATTTGCCAGGCTTGGAACGCACGTAACAACACCATATGATCTGAAAAGCTATCCGAGCCGAATTCCTTCCTAGCTACGCTACCTTTCTTCCTGCATTCCGGGACTAGGGATATTTGGAATGGTTCCTTATTGGACAAACTACAAACGATAGTAAGCACTGGGTCGAGACATTTCATTACACAACCATAGAGTAGCATCTTGCCCAATTTCGGCTCCACCGTTAGGTCCAGTAAATGTTGACCTATTTCTGTCAAGTCCTCGTTTGCTGTCAAGGCTCCAATAGTTTTTAGCAGTGATACCGCGTTTCTGACGGCCAAAAACGATGGAGGCTCCAAAGCCTTGGATAAGAAGTCTGCTATGGGCGTATTGCCCGGAGCCAGAAGCTTCGTATGGAGACACAGCTCTTGTAAGGGTACTCTGAGAATTTCTGGAATAGAATTAATCGGAAGAGTCTTAAATCGTCGTTTGGAGCACATGTGGAAACAATGGCCAGGTTTCGTCCGGCCCGCGCGGCCCGCGCGCTGCTGGCAGCACGCGCGCGACGTCCAAACGCACTGCAGTGTACAAATGCCTCCGTTGGAGTCGTAATACTTTTCCTTGACCTTGCACGAGTCCACCACGTATACGACGTCATCGATCGTTATCGACGTCTCGGCGATATTGGTGGATATTATGATTTTCCTGGCGTGCGGCAGTGGTATGAACACCTTCTTCTGGTCGATCGTTTGCATGTTGCTGTGAAGGGTGAATATTTGGTACTTCTGCGCATTCATCTCGGCACACGACTGAATCAAATCTCTCACGGTCATTATATCGTCGTAGCCCGGCAAGAATATGAGAATACTGCCCTTGGGTAAATTCAAATGGATATGTTTCACCAGCGCTAGCATTAAGTCATGGTCGATGACGTCGTCAGTGTAGGAGTGGTGGTACACGTCCAAGAGGAAATTGTCCGCAGCGTTCTCTTCCTCCGGATTGGTTTTGCTTTCCTCCACGCGGTTGAACGTGGCCAGCAAGTTCGCACATTCCGTGTGCCCGTTTTCTATGGCGTAATCATATGCGGTCTTTCCATTTTTGTCTTTCACTGATGGGTCGGCACCTAAAATGATAAACAAAAAGAGCACTTAAGTAATATCAGTTCTATTAATAATATGCACATGCGTTTCTTAAATAATTGACACAGGGATAACAATTGTGTAAAACTATGCAGTCGATCGACACGCAAGCAAGCCGCTTGCTGCACGCTGCACGCTGCGAGCGCGACGTACCGATGCGCAGCATGTGTCGCGCGGCGGGCGCCAGTCCGCGCGCCTCCGCCGCCATGCGGCCGGTGCGGCCGCGCGCCGACGCCGCGTCGGCCGGCGCGCCCTCCGCCACGTACATGTACAGCAGCTGGCTCACCGAGTCCTGTCGGCGTGGACCGATGCTCAGTACGGATGATTCCTCCAAATGTACATAATGATATATCGCCTACTCACCAGGCTGCCTTCGTTGAAGCACTCCTCTATAAACTCGTCCATATCCGCCTGCAGCGCGCTGTCCAGTGCGGGCTCCGTACTATCCTTGCTGGTGCTCGCGCACTCCTCTACACCTTTTTGTCCTGTGATGGAGAAAAAAAACATCATTAAATAATAAACTCTGCAGACATCGCCACATGGCCAAATGATTCCATAGTAAGCGACAAAAAACTCGTGTTCTTGTAACATACATTTTTAAAATACTATTTATATAACTAAAAGGTGACATTATGGAAAAATCTTAGTAATTTTATTGGTTAGAACGGAGCTGAATGGCTTTTCCTTTGTTAATATGTTTGAAACTTTTTAGGTACTAATAAACAATTTTGATACAAAATTTCAACATTGAATCAAAATGAACTACCATTCATATTATAGAGGATGTCATTAAAAATGAAAACCGACTTGAAATGATGCACCAGACCACCCGGGCTAGCTACCTGTGCTTCACAATACTCCTAATCAATATCAAATAGAGGAAACTGAATTTGTATAGTTTACATTCATATATACATATATATCTCACACCTGGTCCCATGCGGGGTAGGCAGAGAGCACAGAGTGACAAATATCTCCTTCTTACACACCTGTTGTGCCTCTTCCACATTTACAGTTTACATGTCACTTAATTCAAAATGGAGATCAACCTTCGAGATGCGACCAGTAGCTGCTGCTGCCAGACTTCATCTCGTTTCGGAGATCTCTCTCCACCTGGATCATCTTCTTGGTGCGGTACTGCGTCATCTTTAGCACGTCCTCCAGGTAGTGGCGCTGCACCTCGTACAGCCGCCCGGGGATCGTGATCACTTGGCAGTTGTTGAAATATCTGAAGCACACAATTTTCGGAGACATCACATACATTAGTCAAACATATAATATCGAGAACATCTCACATACTTATTGAACTTTCTGTTAATTGATTAGTGACATACAAAGCAGTTAAAGCAGGATATAGTAATAATGATAAAATAACATCAAAGATAACATAAGGCTGAGAGAGTATGCCCAATAGTGGTCTACTGCATCACTGGTTAACTAGGAAGTCCGATAGGTGGCACTAACTGGTGGAGATGAAGACTTCATTATTCAGCAGTTCAGCAGACAATTTTTATGTGTAATGTGTTTATTTTAGCTCATTGTTTATGATCATTTGAGATCCTTAACTCTCATGCCCAGCATGGGGACTACGTGGGGCATCAATTTACATGGGAGGCCATATGGCCAGCAGGGGACAGCACCGTACAAGCGTTGTTTACGCCCTCAACTTTATTATTTTATTTAGCAATAGCCTTGCGTTTGACTGCTATCCCACCTGATGGAAAGCGAGATGCAGCCTAAGATGTAGCACACTTGCCTAGAAAATTCCTTAGACTTCGGTAGACCTTCGGTATAGAACAAGGCGATGTGTTAAATGTTAATGTAATATGTTGTGTAACAACATCGCAACACATACAAGATGCAGATTGTATATTTTGCTTTGCTGACAACATGCGCGAGCCGCTCTACTTTGAACCACTACGTATTCAAGAGAGGCACGGAGCGATCGCGAGTGGCCATACTCGTAAAGCATATGTAAGCATCAACGGCCGGTGGAGCGTGCTCGCCTGGAGAAGATCTGCGTGTCCATGGTGGCCGACATGAGCACGAGGCGCAGGTCGCGCGCGCGCGGCAGCATGTCGCGCAGCGCGATGAGCAGGAAGTCGCTGAACTTGTCGCGCTCGTGCACCTCGTCCACGAAGATGTGCGTCACGCCTGCGCGTGCGCACGGGTCAGCTTATGCAATGTATCCTATACGCTCAGCCGTGTACCATGAAGCACAGTATTAAAAACGCTCCCATGTAGATCCACAGGTCAATTCACATGGACTGATTTAAATTCCTTCTCCATTAATGCATACGCCTATTAAACTAAACAAAGTCGCAGGCGACAGTGCAGCTAGCCTGTACACTGAGCGACAGAAATAAACTTACAATTAGATGTAAGCCATCCTCTGTCCGTTATACCAGATGAGGTACATAAACAGGAGCAATCAGGATGACCTGCTCATTTCTCAGAATACATTTGAGAACACCATACTCAATATATACACCCTACTATGAATACTGTAAAATAGAAGACAAACTGATTGTTGAGTAGTTAGTATTTGAAGATGGCGTTACCGGTGAGGGCACTCTCTCCGCCCATGAGCGTGCGCAGCAGCACTCCATTAGTGCAGTAGGTGAGCACAGTGCGAGGGCTCACGCGCGACTCCAACCGGATCTGGTACCCGATGGACTGCCCTGCTTTCTCCATCCGCTCATATGCAACCTGTCAACAACAACCAATAAAATCCATATATAAGTACTCATTATAGTTACTACATACTTCACACCAAAATTTAATCCAATTTACAAGATAAATACATATGTGTAAAATAATTATAATGCTACTGACATATTGTATAGATATGTAAATCCATAATAAGTAAATTGAAGAGCAACAAGGAAAACACAGAGGAAATTTAAATGTGAACCAAAACCGTCCCAACTGCAAAGTACATCCTATGCCCTATCAAGGTGATATAAAAGATTAGACCAATGAAGTCAATATACTGTTAAATCCCTACTAATATTATAAATGTGAAGGTAACGCTGTTAACTGACTGTTTGTTTTTAATCTAGAAAATGGAAGTTTTGTTTGACTTGACATTTTTCATTGACTATTCGGCTGTATGAAGTTCGCCGGGTCAGCTAGTTTATTATATGCCATACCCGCTCTCCAACAGACACGGCAGAAATCCTCCGTGGTTGTGTGCAGTAGATGCGAGCCACTTGGTTGTGCTCTTGGCAGTAATCCAACACCAGCTGTGGCAGCTGGGTGGTCTTGCCACAACCAGTCGCTCCAGCTACAATTATCACCTGCATAAAATAAATATTGTAATATTGATTTGTGCATAAAATAAATATTGTATTATCGAGTTCTAAACAAATGGAACACTAAAAATATAATTAGTAAGTTTTAGATTTTAAAAATTGTCTATTTAAATTTCACTTCTTAATCACCAACTATGTATTTGGATTATAATACAATTTTTCATTATGTTTACACTATTTGTTGAACTGGTCAAATACACACCTGATTATGATTAATAGCATTGATCAATTCTTGTCTCTGTTCATACACGGGCAGCTTCTCCCTGAACTTGATCAAATCTGGATTGTAGGTTGTGTTTGGAACCTGACAAAAAAATTATTGTAACTAGTGGAATCGAAAATCACATAAGAAGCTGTAGGTTTCCTAGTGCTGTTTGCTGTACATTCACAGATAGTTATGTGTTACGGTAAACTCTTTGGAGTTCACCGTAACGAGGTAAGCGGTACAGTACAGTAAAATCTTTGAGTTTATCGTAAATAAAATTGCCTTATTGGTCGTTAAATAAGACTGCCTCATTGGTCGTGTTGGTTGTAAGTGCGACTGACGATCGGGAGGTCCTGGGTTCGATTCCCGGGTGGAGCACTATAGAATTTTTCTAATTCAGATTTTCTAGTAGTGTCTCGGAGTCTGGATTTGCACCCGGTGCATGGCAATAGGCTCACCACCTATTCCATAGTGGGATGTAAACATAACAGGTAAATTGTGGGAGTGTTCTACACTCCTCAGAGCAATGAACAATCATACATATTAAATAAGGAAGTAAAACTATAGTTTGCTTATTGTATTACAAAGTATATTACTTCAATTCTCATTAAGAATATTAGGGAAAGATATGTTCAATATCCAACCTAAACAATCTTGGCCCACTTTAACATTGATAGGATATTTTGGTAGATGGTTAATTTAATATTGGATTTCAACTTCACATGCAACTTTGGTATTTAAAAAGAAAGAAAAACACATTTATTTTGCTAATATACTGCAACAACAACAATATGCTAAACTATTTATTTAACAATGACAACAGTTACCAGTCAGACTGGCCGTTGGAACTGTACAAAACAAAGAATTACATAAAGTGAAATACTTACGGAGGCAACTCCATTATTAAGTTGTCCAAGAGTTTTGTGAGTGAGCTGCGGACTCCTCTCCTTATCTCCAGTGATACTAAGATCATCTTTCTCCTTATTTGTTAGAGGGAATGTGTTGAACAGTTCAGATATGGTGCATCTCATGTTGGAGTCCAGGATCAGTTTTGTGTCCGACTGAATTATGGTGGACCCAACTCTCTTGTATATTGTTATGTAGCGATTCACACCTAAGAAAGCAAATATACATTAAAAAAGTAAGATTGCACCTGTAATCCCCAAACAAGTGGGCAGGGAAGTATAGTCCATTCCCATGTGTCATCAGTTACATTTACATCATAACATTGACTGGGTGATGAGCCTATTGCCACACATTGGGCATAAACCCAGACTTCAAACTAGTACCAGAAATTTCAACTGGAAGATCTAAGCTAGAAAAATCCAATAGTAAGGAACCCGGGAATTGAACCCAGAACCTCTCAGTCAGAAGTCACGCTTGAAACTGCTTGAAATCTTAATGTGGTATGTCTAAAATCAATACTGTTTTCATACAAACACTTTGGTTTCAGACTCATTTTAAATTAATCTAGATATTTGCACAATTTTTCTAATACTTATAATTTTGCCTAAGTATTTGTAACTATTAATGATGCATACGTGACGGATTGCATAAGTATATGAAAAATTTAAAATATATTTGAGTTAAAAATTATCTTTAATTATAGATAGTAAAAATAACTTTGACTAAAAATATTAAATGTATACAATAATAATATGTACATTTTGTACAATATCCCAAATACCTAGGTAAAACACAATACTGTAATATTCAGTGAAAATATTTTAACACAATTAATTTTAAAAATGTTAACCCGTCTTATATGTATCACATTTAAAAGTATATTAAATCTTGTTATTATTCGTTACCTTTAATTTATATAAAAGTTTGAACTCAATATTTCAAAATTCGAACCAAACACTGCGCAACAAGGAATGATGATAAACTTACCCTTCCCGCGCGATTTCGACTTAAGCCCCAACTTGGCGACCGTTTGATGCAAAAATCCTCTCTCTTGGGAAGACAGGAAGGACGGGAACGACAGCTCAGTGTCATTTTCATCGGCCAGGAACTTATCAAGCTGGATTTTCAATGCGATACTCACAGACTCCGCTATGGCGAAGTGCTTATTACCCGTTTGCCTTTTGCCCTTTTTGGGATTTTTTGAACTCATAGTATTTATATTGCACTATTCCTACAAGAAACGAATCATTTGACAGCATTAGACCGCTGCAATTAGCATTATCGATAAAAATCCCATATACAGAGATATTTAAAAATGGCTATATGTTCGAAACAAGACACCTAGCGAGAGCAAGAGCAAACATAAAAATGTACAACGTCAAATAAAATTTTATTGGCATAGATAAATACGGACATGTACAGATTATTATTGACTAATTCACAGTCACACTAGAGAGGACAATTTATTGTTGTCATATAAAAAAAACAAGCTACGTACAAAAGTATTGTAAATATTTGTCATCATCACCAAAAACTAGCATTATACGTTATAAAATGTAGGTATTTCATTTTAATCTTCACTTTCCAATTACATTGTTAATTTTATTACAGCTGTATAATGGTGTAGTTTATAAGGTTAAAAATAGACATTTAAAAAAAAGTAGATGTCACATTAACTACGGCAGACAGACCGACGATGACTGCACGTGGATCGTATGTACTGCGGTCTAGATCTTGCGAACAGAAATAAAGCAGTATATATTTCTTTCATTATAATATAATATTTTACCTGCTTGCAATTGATTATTTAGGACACAAGTATGTCGAAGAAAATAAATCATTTGGTCGTCGACACTACGGCGTTCATAAAAGCGGCAAATTTGCAAGACCTCGCTGAAAATGTTTATACAATTCAAGAAGTAATAGACGAAATAACAAACGACAGACAACGGCGAAAACTCGTGGTACTGCCCTATGACCTAATGGTGAAAGATGTTTTCCCAGAAAATATAAAATTTGTCACGGAATTTTCCAAGAAAACTGGTGATTACACAAGTCTTTCTGCGACTGACATTAAAGTTATGGCGTTGGCGTACCAGCTAGAGAAAGAGATTGTAGGCACGGAACACTTAAAAACTACACCCACTGTCCAAAAATTTGTGAGGGTAACTGGCATTGGAAATTTCAAACTCCATCCTGATAGTACTGATGAAGACAAACCTCAAAATGAATTTGTTAAACACAATACAGAAAATAACATTCCCACAACCGATGCATGTGGTAATAGTCAGTGTAATGTTGTTGGCATGGATGGGGATACCAATAAAGATGTCAAGAAAGTTGAATTAGATTTAAAAGATGGTCTGGACAAAGACAAAGATGAAATGGCTGGAAATATTGTAGACCAATTAAAAAACATTGAATTACGTGAAGAGGATATAGATAATGTCATGATCAAATTATCTGATGATGATGACACAGGAGATGAGGAATCTGACAGTGATGAGGGAGAATGGATAACACCTAGTAATATAGCAGCAAAAAAGAAGGAAATGGATTTCGGAGAATTTGAGGATAAAGCAGTTGAAGTAGCCTGCATCACATCAGACTTTGCTATGCAAAATGTACTGAAACAGATAGGCTTGAATGTAACAGCGACTGATGGCAGAGTTATCAGGCAGTTGAGAACGTTCATCTTTCGCTGCACCA
>DWTO01006252.1:0-10156 GCA_018244755.1 Jemadia pseudognetus
AATGTGGGCATACTACGCTCCTCTGCCTGCCACTTCGAGGAAAACCAGGCGTTATGTTACAACAAAATTAACTTAAATATACTGATTGCATTCGATTTACAAACACGTCGTCTTTCAAAGCGTTGCTTAACTAAACTTGGAAGCCATCTGTGATCTGCATAATTTATGCCGGCGAGCGGCGAGCGCGGGAAACGGAGCGTATATTCACTGATTGCACTCATTCTAAATTCCAGCGGTTTGTGTACATGACTGCTGATCCGGGACTTGTGGGTTCCATTCCCGACCGGGACAAATACTCGTATTTGTATGATCTGCCCAAACTTCTCCACGTTATATTCTTAAAAAAAATTATGGAGTAATATACATTTTCTTTATCAATAGAACCTGGCATATAGACTGCTTAACTGACGTTAAGTGGTCACCGCCGCCGTACAGGAGTGGTCAATGCCTTGCGGACTTACATTTTAGTTTAATAAGCAAATTATATTTAACCTTATCAACGTATAACTAACTCTTATAGTATATCATAATAACTTTTAACTATTCATAATCGGAATTCTTTTTCAATAATTAACGTGCGCTCCTGAATATACATATAAATATGTATATAAACTACAGATATCTAAGGCCTCTAAGCTTAGCACCGCTCGCGACCCGGTTATCGGCGATTTGATCGAATAACTCTCATTCACACCTCAGGCACGTGCGGGAAATACCATTTTTTTCACTTTACAATGTAAAGTGAAGTATGCGGTGAAGATTATCAGTAGAATTTGAATTGTTCTAGAACAATGCATGTTTCATGTTACTTTAAGTTATGCTATGATAATAGTTAAAACAAATGATTTAATATTTGAATCTTGAAACGTGTTATGACAGTTTTTTAAGAATTTTATTATTTATATCATTGTCAACATTACAGTTATGACTTCAGTTTCTTTACGTTCGTATTATGGTCATAATCCCTTAGAGGAAACCTATACCCAGCAGTAGACTGCAATAGACTGATGACGATGATGACGAATTAAGATAGTTTTCCGAAATAGAAAAACAAATACAAATTGAACATACAATATATTACGTATTCGGTTAAAATATCTAAAATGTTTACACGAAGTTAGATCAATGTAACACACTAAAATAAAACTGGAAGACATTAGAGATAAAGTCACACAATATTAAAAACACTCCGTTCACACTCCCCTACTGAGTTCAGCAGCTTATCGGCAACTTAATCAAACGCAGTCGTGCGCCGGCCTTATGTGACGATGGTGTCCACAACTCTGCTGCAGATAGAACACTTCTCGTTTTCTTTTTAAAGGATATCATTCACCAGCGCCCCGTGACGTGCGAGTTTTTGGATATTGGTAAAGTAATACGCAACATAATTGTTATTCCAAAGATATACAACACCTAATCGTACCTTGTTCGTTGTTGTTCTCTGTAATAATGACTATAATTAAAAATGTTAATTAATACATCCGTAACATGTTTTGAATCTTTAATAATGTGGAGATAAAAATGTTTAGATTTAATTTGTGCAGGGCATTATATTGAAATTAAGCTTTATTTATTAAAATGTTAGCCAGCGTAAGCTGCGTAAGTGGTTACTATCATCCATGGACTTTTGCAACAATCGAAGTGTGGTCAATGTGTCACCAGTGTTTAAGAACTGCCAAACTTTAATAGATAGTTCCTTTATATTTCATTCAATCTCATGTTATATTATGAGTGACATTAGCCGCATAATATAACATGATCGTGACATGTTATTTGAACTGTTGCATGTCAGAGTATTCAAACAGTATGTCACGTGACCGCTATCCCAATATTTTTGTTTGTCCTTATCATAAGGTACAATTTATTAATGTTCTTAAAACACGATAAAGCAATTTGAGTTTACCGAAGAATATCATAAAATCGATCACAAATGCACACAGCAGTTCAACTCTATTAACGTAAAGTGTCAAGTGACGAATCTGAAGAACGGACTCATAATGCTTCCTCCACAATATCGCTCAAGCTCTGACTGAACAGATCGGTCATTTGTCGAACATATTAATCGCGTTCGATCGAACAGACCAGCTTATGCTTAGCGTTGACTGATTGACCCATAACTAGATGATTGCACTACCACGTCAATTTAATAAGTGAAATTTGCCACTCTATGAAACTGATTAAACGATTCTTTCGACTCTTTCGACTCAATTTTAAGTAGAACGATATCTAATTCACCCATGTTGGACATAAAATATAGAGGTAGGAGGATGGACAATGATGTAGACACAGCGTCAAACCGGTGGCTTCAAACAGATTTGTCGCGCGATAAACGCGTCGCGTGTGCGCTGCGATTAATTGTCGCGATAACGCGGTATGGAGCGGCCTTAACTTTTTTTGGACGAGCGTTGTATTTATCACGTTTTGAGTTTTTGATGTGTCACGGTTGGGTTAGGTAGCTGGTGGCTGATGTAGGTGGGCTTCTGACAACTTTTGTAACCAGATAAGGAATTAAAATCCAGTATTAAAAGTATTCTGTACATGCTGCCAGTGTTGAACTTTTGTCGCGAAATCTGTTGATTCTATTGCAGTTCAACAATATACCGTAAAATTTGGTAATAAGAATGCCACTTCGTCGTCAAGATCAGTAATGAATTTTCTATCTGCACATATCTTATAATCTATATTCATCTTAATCTTTAGTTGCTTTGTCAGTATCCTTTATGAAAAATAAATTTACTGTACTTTAACAGTTTTGTACCTTCCATTATATAATGATATGTATAATTTATGTATATATTTATAATATATGTATAATTTATATATCAGTGATAGCGTAGTGGTTTGAAATTCGACCTCTCATAACGGGACACCGGGTTCAAGCGCACCTCTTAAAAATGTGCGTTTTAAGTTTAAATATAACTTGCTATTGGATTTGTACCTGGTGCATGGCAATAGACTCACCACCTATTCCATAGTGGGACGTAAACGGTGAAACGTGGGAGTGTACTACACTCCTCTGCCTACCTCTTCAGGGATAACAGGCGTGATGTTACGTTTTTTATGTTACGCATTATTTATCCTTAATCAGAGCATCATCAGGGTAAGTAGACTTCATGCTCTGTCTTTTTATTTAATCTTGTAGACTTCCCTGTCTGTCTTTTTATTTAATTTTGTAGACTTCACTGTCTGACTTTTTATTTAACCTTGTAGGTTTTTACAGTACTTTACTTTGCAATTCCATAATTTCTCATTCTGGGTGCCCGTATACTACTTTCTCTTAATCAAACACCATTCCAGTTAAGTCGTCGATCTCATAGAACAAACCTTATTATCGTCAGGAAATTACCAGCTGTAATAAATCATGTGTATTTTTTTATCAAAATGAACACGAAAATATGAAGAGAGTGTAAATAGGATATGAAACTTGTTCCCCACGTTTTGCCATCCCGCGTTTGTTTGCCATTTTGAAACCCTATTAGCGAGATCCGGCTGTTCGTTCGCTTGCTCAAAGGATTTGCGAATCACTGAAACGGTTTAATTTAGAACATCCGAGCTATAAAGCCTTTTGTCTTATTTTACGTACTTCAATATGCGTTACATTCCGGATTCCTTTTTTCAAAGTTGCAAAAAACGTACATACACAGTTCTTTTTCAAAAATTCAAACACCTCCTACCTTACCTAATTGTTACACCACGATAAAAAAAATTATAAGGCATACACGACTAATTGTAAGTACGTAAGCAAACAACGAAAATAGCGACAGCTTTATTCAGACATATCCAACGATAGTATCAAAATATTTATATTCTCTCACAATTTTTCTGAAATAATCTACACACAACTCTAATTAAACTAAGAGTGCGCATAGACCTTCAGAATCACCAATATTTAGTTAGCATACATCATGGATAATGCTGTCCATCCTTGAAAGTTACCTAGAGCGATACACAGTTAAATTACTCGTCGTTACCCTAAGATACAGATATCTATAAAAGTCAACAACCTGTAATTATCAGACGGTCCATCAACGCATTCCCGAAGCGAAACATCCATACATCTGTGCCAATAAATAAAATCGCCGGAACGCAGCGAATTAAATGTTTTCACGCGACGAGGGCGTATACCCGTCTCAATGAATCTGTCGGCTTTTATTTATTATGTTCACACTTAGTTCAATTACTTAATCTAGATCTTGACTGCCTCGTTGATCGCATGGTTGCACGAGCGACTGGTCCAGAGGTCCTGGGTTCAAATCCCTGGTCGAGTGCTATCGAATACTTTTAGTTTAAATTTTCTAACAGATTTTTTGTCAGTGACGCAGAGTCCAGATTTGTGCGCGGTGTATGGGTCTCGCCCTATTTCATTATAGGATATAAACGTCACTGGTGTAACGTAGGAGTGTCTTGCACTACTTTGACTACCTTTTCGGGGATTATGGTCGTTTTATTATGTTCGTTACGAAATTAATCTGAAGTTAACAACTTTTTACTTTATTTATTAAAAATGTATGTAAAGTTATTGATCGAATCAAATATTTAATAGTTTAAAGGTTTTTTGAACAAGTGATAATATTTGTAATTTGTATTTCTTAATTGTTTTCTAATAAGTATCTCGTTTTGCGTCAACCGCTCAATCATTATCAACAATTCATTTACGACGGCATTACTGTTGTCTCGTAAATCATCATCTACGCACAAAACAGTAGCTCCTCTCGAAAGTAAAATAAAATTACAAGCGCCAGTACAGTTTCAGTAAAATTGAGAAAGTCCATAAAACAAATAGGTCACTGGCATCTTTGATCAGATCGCGCTCGTCACATCAAAGCGCTAACTCGCGGCCGATTGATCGATTCGTAACAGAAGCCGCGCGGCTATTCCTATAAATTCTCGGAAACATGACAACCGTACACGTTAATGGTAGCGCGTAACGTATTCGCGATTTCGGTTTCTTATGCTTAAACACCAGTTTTACATTCCAATTTAACATTTACACTGAATAAAACTGAAGCAATGAAAAATTTACATCGTTCTTGGTTCTGAATCGCTACTGACTGTGTTAACAATAGTGACATAAAAAGGTGTAATAGACTATAAAATGGGGCAAATATTTAAACTATCAAATCATGCAATAAGTTTACATAAAGCAAAAATTCGCGATAGTCTTATCGTATAATCGTTTGTCCATTATTGTGTATTGCATTCTCGTAACTAAGAATGATAAAAATAATCTAGTGAAAAGTAATAATCTAATGTTAATAATCGAGTCGGAAATTAAAATGGAGAGTGGCCAAACTGTCACATAAAATAACAAACCAAAGACTTATACAAATACGACGAAAAAAACAAATTTAATGATTACAGCGCCAAATCTTTCCCAACTACAGAATATAGAAAAATATGAGAAGGAAATCTTGTTTAAAATTGAACGCATCCATATTTTTCATTTGACATTCCACTGTGATTTACGTCGGCAGACTTACTGATAAACAACCTCGGTCCATAGCTTTGGCGTTTAAGAAACAACAATATAATTTAACAAAAGTTATGGCTTAATATTCAGCTTTTTCCTCGCTGGTGTTCTGGGCTATTTATTATCTCTTATATTTGCTTCTTGGTAAATAAGCACTGTAAATCTTTCTAGATGCTAAAATGGATGAAAAATTTAAATTTTCCCTTTTTTAATAAGTAGGTAAGTTTTACTGGAAAGTGAATGATATAAATGTATTGCAGTGGTTTCTCTTTTTTTATTATATGCATGAGACATATGTATATTAAGCCAAGATTGATGAATTATGATTGGAGACCATAGATTATTAAGTGTCTTTATACAGCACAATACGTTACCTGATTTTTGACATTTATTGGTAATGATAATAAATCTGACTCGCTATACAAAGATCGGAGATAAAAAAATTAATTTTACGCATTTGTTGGAAGGTTATTTACCGTTCAATATAATATTGCGAGAAGACATCGCTTTCCGATGTCATTTATAAAAGATAAATTCGTATAAATAAACCTATTATTGTATGTTGTGCAGACTTTGCTCGTATAAAGTGAAGATCGAATTTATCAAAATGAAAAATTGTTATTTAACACACAGGGTTTTTGCCGTGCACTCCACCGGTGCCGCTGCGTCATCAATCACTTGAGGAAGAACCTTTTAAAAACAAACAAGGGCGAGTGAAATTTGCAGTTTTTAGAGATACTCGTATGTATTTATATGTACAGAAGATAAGTTATTTCAACGAGGAAATTGTAAATTACTGCATAATAAAATATCTTACACATAGTATAGTACTAATATATTACTTACATATAGTACTAATAAATATGTAATTTGATTTAAATTATTTAGCAGTATCAATCCAGCCTCAATTTTGACATTGAACTTTTTAAATTTTGTTTTTTATGCGATGTTTTTTATTTTTACTTGCGACCACGTTTACGCTTTCTTTGTCAGACAAGTCACAGTACAGGCATGTGCAATCAACTTTAAAGGCAATAAACATTATTTAAAAAAACGTTTCGCGGAATGAATTCTGACAGCATTGACGATGTTTAATTGAATGGAAATTTGACAGACAGTCGTACGAGTTGTGAGTTGAAATTGAGTTGAATATGTGCCGTGGAAATTAATCATTTGGTAGTAACAATCAGATGTTAATTATTCTCATGTATGTATTATAAAGAGTAATCGATGGAACAAGCACCTATGTATTTTTTGAAGTGTTGATGGTTTGCATTCTCGAACAAATTTTTGTTTACTGTATATATTTATTTAAATTTATATTTATGTTTAGAATGTTTACCTATACATTATCCGTCAGCATGCATATGTTGAAGTAAACACAATTTTAATAGAATATAATTAAATAATATAATAATATTTACAATATGCGCCTAATAAATATTTACAATATGCGCCTATAACTAGACCTAATTTAAGGACAAATTGCAACCTGCATTACATCGAACGACAGCTAAATATTTCAGTAGGTTAATACATACTTTTTCCTAACTTTCACTCAATAATGATTTATTATTATCATTAGAAACACATCAAGATGGAAGGCACTTTTTACACATTATTTGTCATCAAAAAGCCCCATCAAGATTAGTTACGTCCAATCGATTCATTACACATAATTAATTATATTGATACATATTTTTTAATTCATATTTATTTGCCTTAAAACCGAAGAAAATAGTATTGTCAATGTTCAATCGCGAATTTGACGCACAAAATTTGAAGATGGAACACGAAAATTCTAATTAAGTGATATATATTCGCTCCCTCCGAAGTGCTATGTTTATTTTATGAAAGCATTTGAGAATAAGAAACAAACGTGCAAAGGCAGCCCCGGCCTGTTTACGTTCAGCTTTATGAGGTGCTAACGACACTGCACGCTTTGCACCGACATCTGCCTAATTAATTTCCATCCACCCAAACGCCTAACTTTGCGCCGTATTTATTAAATTCCGTAAAGTACAAACGACACTTTTTTTGTCGAACATTGCGAACGGCCAGCGCTTCACAAGCGGACATATAATTTAAATTGGATTTGTAAATGTAATAACATGTTATTATCATTGATTTATTGTTTTGAAGCTCAGTACAAAATCAGTTCAAGGAATCTAACCTCGAAACATATAAACTTCGTGACACTTAAGCAGGTAATCCTCGTCGCCACATTAATAAAGCATACTGTATTAACTGGGTTACTGCAACTGGTAAAAATAATATACGTACTCGTATTTACACAAAACTCGTCCAGCGAGTAATGACACAGTACAAATTTAGCTGATGACGGATTTAATTGACTACGCGAGATGGGAGGCAAGGGTTCCCGCGAGAAATCTTAGTGAGAAATTTCAAATGTTTTGACGTATTGTGTCCACGAAAAAGATATATGAAGATGTTTAACTAAAGAATCAGTGTGATTGGTAGGGAATGTTATACGTTTTGAGTCCTCCAATTTCTTTAAACAAATAAAGTGTTAATAAAATCTAAGAGCTAACACAAAACACGACGTAGACTAGAATCGTGGACAGGTTTTAAACACCAATATTTTCTGCGATTTTACTAAGAAAATGCAGGGCGTACTTACATACATAGTATTGTTGTATTAAATAAATAAATCAACACGAGGAAACACAGCGTAGGCGGTGCGAAAGGATGTGCTCTCCAATCCTCAACTCGTATGCCCAGCGTTGGGATTATAAGCACAATCTGGGGAGGCCTATGTCCAGTAATGGACTGCAATAGGCTGATGTTGTTGAAGTTTAATACAGTTATAATTTCCGCTGGAGAAATAAAATAATTTTTTTTAGGAGTCCTTAATTTTCATGGTGTCGTGCGCACACAGAATAGTTTGTAGCGGTCTACACTGGAGTTCTCAGTCGATGTTTTGAGTACCGTGATATTAAGTTCTACGGTAGTTCTAAGATGCTTATTTTTTTTTGTTTTTTAAAGCGGTCGAGATAACACCGCGAGTCGCACCGGACCGGGAAATTGATTTGTGAAGCGAAAACCGTTTTGATGTGAACGGTGTGATCCATAATATTGTACTCGTAGATGTAAATGTTGTTTACGATTTGCTGTACATTTAGACTTCATTTATTTTTTATTATACAAGTGAAACCAGTTGTTGATAATAAAAGTTATACTTTGTAAACTAAGCAAATAGGTATTCATTCCATAAGACCAGTATGTAATTTGGTTCCGAAAATTGTAAATCAATTATTTGTAACGGAATTTTTCTGCGATCTGTCTCAGAGTTAAAACTCGAGCTATATTTATATTTGTGTCCACCGAGTGATACATTTGTCAGCGGGCTACGCGCGGGGCGACGAGAACTGCGTCTGGTCGCCATAGCCGCGTTGACGTTACCTGTAACAAAGTGATTATATCGTTAATACAACTTGCCAGAAAACGATCTTTTCTTAAATAAATGTATGGTATTCGTTGTCTGCTGAAATAAAATGTAATAGAAAATATTCTACACTGTTAACATTTTAGCAAAGACTGGATGCAGCAAGCCGAAGACAAGGCTCGTTGGCGTTCAATAGGGGAGGCCTGGCCTATGTTCCAGCAGCAGATGATTAGAACAAAAATATTATTGGAGTTTTCTAATTTGAAATAGCCGGTAGTAGCGCGGAGTCTGAATTTCTGTGCTAGAAAAATAAAACCGCTTACCCGTAGGTGGACAGACAACGTTGTTCTCTTTTTAACACCCAGATTATCACTCAGCATCTCAAGATGACAGTATACGGTTGTTAATGTAGCCATTGCTGTTGGGTTCTCTAAGAACTCTTCTTTTGTTTATTATTTCATTTAATGATAAATATGTTATCTATATGGTATTGAACATAGGAGGAATATTTGCTAATATTTAAAAAAAGTCATCAACTACAAAGCTGGCCTCATAAATTCCCCTCTCGATTTAATAATGTGGTATCAGAGGAACTTAACAACACAGATTCTGTACCACAACACCATAATAGATTTATAATACTGTTTTGCTTTACTACACGGACATCTAATTATGTTGTAGAATAAAACACAACTATATATCATCATTGGAAGGAACATAAATTTTGTAAATTAAACATACAATATATCTTTACACTTTTTCTGCTGGCTGAGCGACCTAACACTAACACATTTTAAAAAGAAATCGCGTCAAAATTTGAGTCATACAAAAATACAAAATACCAATCCTGATTGAATATAGTAACGTTTATTTGTCAACGTTAATAAATACGGCACCATAGACTAATCTACATCAGAGTGAACATTTACTAATAAGGCTTAAATGATTAAGACAAGAACTTAAGACGGATATTGCGAGCATTGTGGATTACCGTATCAAGTTTGAGAGTAAACTAGACAAGGTTTAGTTACCGCAGTATATCTACTTACTATAGAATTCATCACGAAGTTCACATGCGACTATAAATAATGTTTTAAAAGCAAAATGGATTCCTTATAGAGCCAACTGCATGTACCTTTGTTAATAAAACGCGCCTATTAGAGTATGATAACGGTTTATTTACGATACTTCTCGTCTTCACATGAGAACTTACGGGTTTATCAACATTAGATGCAATGGATTTGAAACTAAGTTCATAAAATCACATACCATTACACATT
>DWTO01006253.1:0-10155 GCA_018244755.1 Jemadia pseudognetus
GTCTTGGCCTCCCTCGGCACCTACGTCCATCAACAGTCGACTTGTATATCTGTTTCGTCATTCTTTCATCAGCCATTCTCTCAACATGTCCGAACCATAAAAAATAAAAAAATAAATAAATAAATAAAACGTATATCCATGTACCTATTTGGAAAATATATGTAGAATTATTTTCTCCGCTCACATTATACAACCATTACAATTAATTGGAATAAAATGTATAGTTTCAACACGTTTCAGACAAAACATTCAATTCGTAGGTACATATTCTACTTTTCAAATTAAATCTTTCCTACGCTGCAACACAGACAAGATGTCATTGTGTTAGACAAAAAAACTAAATAGTGTTCTATACGGGACACTTACAATTGGATTCCCTCTCGAGCTTGGTGTCCCGCGGCGGACCGGGCAGGTTCAGGATGACCAGCTGGGCGTCGTGCGAACGCGACACGATCACCTCGTTCAGTTTCACCGCCGTATGCATGCGTCGCACCGTGCCTTCGTCGCTTCGGTTACACAACACACCGTTAAATAACCACAGCAGATAGCACAAAGAAATGTCAGTGTGAGTATATATAATATGTAGCTCTGCAGCCTCGACATAACAACGGGTCATGGAAGATTTTATTAATTTGACGAGATTAGTCGAAGGCTTTTTATGTCATTTTTATGAATGTGTTTATTATTATTATACTCATGTTTGAAGATATCAAAGAAGGTTATTGGAAAACAGTTTAAGACATCGGACTGGTTTTCTATTGCGAGCAATGATAATGACTAACTGGGAACCTACTGCACTATTTATGTTGCAAAAATTGTAATGGCTTTCAAATTTAAAATAATTTATTTTTATAACTTTTCATTCAAGAAATGGCCCGTTTTCCGAGTTTGAATTACCTATATCTGTCAGAATTGCGATGTCTTCAGAACAACATTTTCTTTATATAAAGAATCTTAATAATTATTTCAACGTAACATCACGCTTGTAATCCCGAAGAGGTAGACAGAGGAATGTAGTATACGTTTACACACTTCCAGACTCCAAGCCACAATTAGAAAGTTTAAATTATTGTAGAAAAATCCAGTAGTGTCCGACCTGGGATTTGAACCAGGACCACCCGTTTGCGACCAATGAGGCAGTCGAATTATTTCGATGAATTAAAGAGTATTCCACTTGAAACAATTGCCATCAATCGAAATATTATATAGTTTAACAAGCTAACTGTTTAGATATACTAAGTAATAGGTACTTTTAGGAAATTTTTGTAACATCATATTTCCATTGGCAAACTGATATAGTCGAATAGGCATCAACTTACTTGGATAAATGATACTAGACCGGAGTGATCTTTTGTGCATAGGTAATCACACAAAATAAAATATGAAAAAATATATACTATTATGTATTGTATATAATACTAGTAGTGCTTAAGCTTCGTTACATTCTGTATAACCAAGACTCGAGATTTTCATATGCGTATAATTTCAAATGCGTATATTTTCTTATGCATATAAATTAATTGGATCACGATGAATAATCATCGACTATTTGATTGTTGTTTTTAATTATGACTGTAGGATTGCAAATGTATTTAAGAATATATAAAATTGAGACTTACGGCGTGATGTTTGGCATGTTGGGCTTGGCGTTGAGCGCGTCGCCGTTGGCGCTGCCTTCCTTCAGTTTGTCGGCGTCTAGAGGGGGCGAAGGGGCCGCCTCACACTGCGATGTTTCGGGCGAGTCCCACATTGAATCGATTATGTGCAACAAGCTACTTCGAAATTCGTCCTATTATTCCAATTCGTTGTTCCGTTCCAAATTTAAATTTTGCACCGCGAACCGAACGTTGCACATGACGGATTCAAGGCGAATGAAACACGGGATGTCATATATCACTTTAAACTGTAACAGTAACTGACTACGGACACTCAAACATCCAATCACTTATCTAATGGGAAATGAACGAAATAAATCAAACAAATCAACGTGAAAACTCATTGCTAAACATATGACCACCGTGTGTAAATTCGCTAGGACTCGTTACGGTTATTTATAACGATGAATAAATTAAACAATATAGATAAATTAAAATAAAATGACTATGATTGTGCATAGACAAGCATTGTTAATAAAATCGACCAGACTCACATTGTTCATCAAATAAAAATGATTCGAATTCAAACGACCAGTGGATTATGCCTGATCTAAATTGTAATACTTTAAGAATTTCAAATAATATTTATAAAAATTCCAGTAACATTTTGAATAATAAATGCGGTAAATGGGAACATGGTCTATCAAAAGATTGCTTGTGCAATAATTTCCTGTTTCCCATAATAATCATCATTAATTATTGAATAACACTTTTTTTTTAGTATCCGGTATTGAGCAATATTCATTTGGATTTCGTGCAGAAATTTTGTGGCTTGGGTGAAATCAGATTTGTCTGGTACATATTAACTCTACATATTAGCATAAGACATAACGTAATGATCGTTATGGGAAACATTATCTTAAAAAATCTAAACCTAAAAAGTACTCAATAAAAATAAAATATCAAGATTCCACACAGAATGAAAATGTAACCTTATACAATAATATACTTGATTTCAAAGTTAATATCCAATCATTTTAAACTACATGCAAAATCGTCATGAAAACTATGACTTAAACAATAATGTTTACTATATTAAACTATTTATGTAACTTAGATTGCTGCTCAAATATATTAGAATATTAACATTAACTATAAAATATTAGATATTTAGATATAAGGACATTTATTTGCATTACTTAAAAATAACGCCACTCCAAAAATATACGTTACTTGGAGTACAAATTATTTCATAACATGTGTTGTTCTTTTTTTAATACTTTAAACATAATAATAATTATTATAATAGTAATATTATAATAAAGTAAGCTGTAATTCTATTAATATAATAAACGTTAATAGAATTACAGCGATTGCCCTCAATTTGGAATGGCGTTAAAAAAAATTGATTTTCACAAGAAATAAAATCACATTAATTATATTTTTTTCGGGAGCATAATATAATGTACAAGACAGATAGTCACCTTGTCATCTTTTTCCTTGTCCTCGCTGTCAGACAGTGGAGGGGATGGCGCATCGTCAGGGAGAGTCTCCGCGCCGGGCTCGGCGAAGCGGACCTTACTAGCTGTCTTTATATCTGCATGATGGTGATCCACTATGGCTTGCACCTGTACATACATGGCTCCTATTGTAAAATTAGGAGATAGAAAATTTAAAGATAGAATTGTACTATTTGGAGTGGGATTTAAACATACCAGGGCAAATGGGGTGTTTATGGTAAATTAATGAATTTTCCGATTGGTTATTAATAATACCTGAAAAATCAATTGCCATTCACTGACAATATAGTGCATATAATTTAATCATGTATGGTGTGTCTACTAAAGATTAGTTGCTCTGAAAGAAGCATAACAGCAGAGTAATAACATTTCATAAAGTGGATTTGAAAGCGTCTTGTGTCACAAGCTTGATAAATTAATTAGTTATTAATAATTATATTTTATCTATACATATTTTCAGTAAATTATGTTTTATTTATTTAATTAAGATATAAACGTTTCAAATAGTGGCTTTGAAAGCTTCTTGTGCGATAAAATTACTAATTACAAAGATAAAATTACATTTTTAATTGGTCATCAGAGGTAATTCTCATCATTTGTGTTATTATTTATAAGTGTGCTGAGTAATTTTCAAAAAGGTATTCAGAAGAAAGTGTTATATGAAAATCTTCAGATAGTGTTGGAAATTTATTTCCAAGGTGAGAAAAATTTCAAGAGCATCATAACATCTTTCCATAAACATTTACAAGCAATGAATGGAATTAAAATCTTAAATTTAAAAAATACTTCGTTTACAGTAAGATGTTAGAAGTGGTACACATAAGACATCTAAAACATCAAAATTCTAAAGAACAACAACGAAGTGCACAGACAAGAAGAAAAGGACCAGGACTGGACAATACCAGAAATCAAAATAAACCAAGAGGAACACTTTCAACATCAAAAGCCAATCGTGTTATAGATAATAATAGCTATTCATAAACTAAATGTGAAAGTGAAATGACAGTGAACAGTGCCAAGTGGATGTTGATATTTATAGAAACACAGAAGACGTCTAAACCGACAAAATAAAATATTCAATAAAACATTTTAAAAACTAAAGCGTCATAAGAAGAGATGCCATTTACACACTGACTGGATTCGTAAAAAAAATAATGAGCATGGTATTCAAAGGCATAAACTAGAAAAAAGTAAATTACAACATAATTTCAGCTATAATGCATATAGAAAGTGGACTTTATCGAGGGTAAATGTATCCATTTTACCAAAGGCAATTTCTCCTCAGCGTTTTGTTCACGATAGTCCACCAAATTTTGCATCTGTGTTGGCAGCGACAGACAAATGGCACGATTAGTTGTTAATTCAAAGACAAATATACCAATGACAAGCCACAATTATTTTGTACAGCAAATGCAATTATTGTGTTATAAGTGATTTCGCTATCGACAATGCTTTATAACATATTTCTATCTGAGCTGTTTTGTTTGGTTCTATTGTACCACCTTTTTAAAGAATATTTTTACATATTTGTAATGAAAATTTCATCTAACATACCATTCCAAGCGTCTCTTTTTTGTTAAGTCTCAGTTCACGCAGCATTTGGTTGCGTTGTTCCATCATCAACGTACGTTCATAGGTGTAGGCAGATATGTCACTGTCAGTCTGAAATTATATATAATGAATTATTGTTCCTTGTATTACACTTGTAATTTCATTATTTAATTTCAATAAAATATACCATTTCGACAACTTCAACTTCAGCTTCAAGACGTAACTGGTATAGGAACATTTTGAGATCCTTCTTCATCTGTATAGAGTTATCTTCCATTTGAGCAACAGTAAAGATACGCATCTTGCAGTTTTTCCAAGTGCGATGTTGTTTTAACAAAAATGGCAACAGCATCAGCATACCTCCATCATGTACGATCCACCAAATGTCGATGTTACCAGATACCTTGGTGATTTGAATGGTTATATTATTACCGTGAAATTTTCTGTCATACTCAATTTTGTGATCGAAGTCCATGTATTCATTGTTAATACCTACCTTTTCTGTAGAATCAGGAAAGAAGTTGATACCCTTTGGAACTAGCATAGCCATCCTTGCGGCTGTCACTGCACGAACAGTGTGCAGGAAAACGTGCCAAGTGCGATCGTCTTCTGACTGACGCCATCCGTACGGCCATCCAACGATTACCGTATTTGGCTTCAAACCTCCGAGTCCTGTAGTTTGTACACTAAAAATAAATGATTAGTTGTATATATGTACATTCTTAACATGTACTAAAAAAATTAACAGCAATGATAAAAGACTATATTAATAAAATATATTTCTATCTTACAAGTGGCCCAGTCCTTCAGCGATGCTATGTGATACGAGAGCATCCACGAATCCTTTAACTTTCTCCTCATCCATACATTTTCGAAGGTTCTGTCTAGCCATCACAGCTTCTGATGCTCGTCGAGTAAAGTCACCTCCCAGAACTGATACACACACAGTTAAACCCTTTCCTGAAAGAAGAAATCCATAGCTTAATGGACTCTGTTGTTTTCAACATTCTTCAAATGTCATTCTGTTGAATATCAAGCTTTCTAATTAATATTTTTCATTAAAAAGGTTTGCGAAAGCTTAGCGACAATTGCCAAACGTAGGTTTGTTGTTTTACAAAATATTTATGATATGGGTTTAAATTTTTTGACACTATTTAAAGAAATATACTGACCGGCCTTAAGCTGATTGGCAAAAGCAAGCATTTTCCGATATTTAGGATTGAGGTCGTCATTCAGTTTAGCAAGGACCAGTACTTGAGGTCGCCAATTCTTGGTATGTGGTGGTCCTTCTTCAAGACGTAACAGAGAATAGCGAGCAGCTGACAGTGCTAGACCACGAAGACCATCACCCCATTCTTTCTCAGCTCTGAAAACGGATATATTTAGTTGTTCGTAAATATTTTAATTTTTTTCTACTTAATTTTACATATTTGGCAGTAGATCTTACCCGCGGTATTCAATATATTTGTAGATGAGTCCAGCCATACCCATTGCGATCAGTGCATAGAACCATGAAGTCATGAACATAATAGAGATACATAGTGTTAAACCAGCGAGCGACAATGACCTAGAATATATATAAGACCACGTTATAAATTTGGGTGATACGAATGTTAAATCTAAATTTAGTTTATTGTATCATCTTACCAGTGGTAATATTTGAATCTTGGACGCCAGTTGGGAGTCTTTAACAGAGTTTGCAGAGCACAAGCCAAATTGACGAATCCGTAGCACATAAGGAAGAACATGGAGAGAAGGGGAGCCAGAATATCAACGTTTCCCAGGAGGATTCCGCATTGGCAGATAACCATTGTGAGAAGTAGAGCCCTGGAAACAAGAATACCTGTAAGCTCTCGCATTTTATAGGTTTTGAAAATATATTACATACATATATTGCTTATCAAATTACCTGGTTGGTTCTCCCCTGCTGGACGAAACCGCAAACGGAGCAAGGAACGGTATAATTTCATCCTTAGCAATAGCTTGGAGTAAGCGAGGAGCGCCAGTCAGAGATTGTAGCCCAGCTCCTAAAGTTGATAAAAATGATCCAACAAGAATAACCCACTGGTTCGGCCACGCCATATTTGCAACCACAAGTTTACCGCCTATGGACTGTCCAAATCTGAAAATACATTAAAATATATCGACGGTCCAGTTGGCTATGGTAATTTTACAGTGAAACGTTTATAATAAAATATTTGTTAACACATAATATTACAAATTTTACAATGGTGGACAAATTAAACAAGGAGGTAATCTTACAAGAAACATTTAAAGAGTATTCAAAATTTGGAAATCCTAGTAGCGACGGGAAGCAAATAACATTAACGAACATTGATAAGTGGTTGAAAGAGGCCAAAATACTTGACGAAAAGAAACTCTCTACGACGGATACTGCAATTTTATTCCAGAGATTTAAATCTAAAACGATAGATTTTAAAACATTTCTTCAATTTATTGAAACATTAGCTAAAGACAATAAACTGGACTGTGATGAAATCAAAGACAAACTATCGGCGTCTAAGGTTCCTGGTGTTTCACAAGCAACGAAACCGGAGAGTTCTAAATTTCTTGAAAGAATGACCGATGTATCTAAATACACGGGTACGCACAAAAAGCGCTTCAATAAAGAAGGCAAAGGAAAAGGTATCTCGGGGCGCCAGGATGTGGCAGAGAATTCTGGATATGTACAAGGCTATAAACATAAAGATACGTATTCCAAAAAAAAATAAAACATAATTTTAGCTTACTTATCCCGAAGCAGTAAATTGTCGACAGTTCCCGCAAAGAGAAGTACACAGGAAAGATAAACGGTCGAAGTTGTTAAGATAGCACCAATAGTTCCAATGGGTATACTCTTTTGGGCGTCAGCCAAATCTCCAGAGCGATTAGAACCAGCCATGATACCTATAAAAATAGCAAAATAAGTGTATAATATCACTCTTACAATTAAAAAACAAAAATAAACATAACAATTTATTATTTAACCTGTGACAGATGGAAAGAATATTCCAATGAGAATTGTAAATGTAGTGGTAAGGTCCGCATATATCTGATTGTACGTAGGTCTTTCCATTTGTTCGATGTCATCGGGTTCTTTGCCATATGCAATGTATTGTCCAAGTTGTAGAAACGAATCTTGCAAGTTGTCAAAGAAAACGCCGCTAGCCAATCCCTACAATAAGACCAAAAATATATTGTTATGATGTTTTATAAACATTGAGTTTATTAATATCAACAACAATGATATTATGTTGTTATGAACTGACCTTAATTCCTTGAACGACGGACACATTATGCGCAGTATAATATGGATCACATGTATTGTTAGCACAAAATATACGATATAATTCTCCCCCATGCTCCTTTGAGCAATTGTTTATATTAATGTCCTTTAGTAAACGTTTTCCCAACACACACATCCTGGAATAAATCAGAAATTGTACACAAATGTTGATTTATAGGTACCCATATTCTCCACACTGAAAAGGTTATTATTTTAGGAGTTGACATATTGTATGGGTATGGTTGTTTACTAAGTATGACAGCTTCAGTTAGATTAGATTTTGGTAAGAGAATTGTCAAAAATAAAAAGAGGTATCCTTCGATTTATCTAAGTATATAGCAGTGTTCACGTGAGGTACTCGTATTTAAAATGTGGATTCAACAAAGGCGTTTTAGTAATAGTGTTAACTATAACAATAAAATAGTGTTTTATACAGCTTATTTGTTCTATATTACCGGAAGTATTTTTCATGTTAAATCAAGTTCAGGTTTCTGATAACTGCCAGGTACATTAAGAGATGATGTTAATATGAACAATTTCTTACTGAAGTTTGTCGTTCCCGTTGAAGTTGACGAATATGCCAGCGTAGACCGCGGTGATGGAGAGAATGACGCACGCCAGGGCGATAGTAGCGAACTTGTTTACGAACTTCACACCCACGAACACAACCATGCCCATTATGAGAAGCAGTCCGGTGCCATATACTCGGAAGTTGTTATACATCGCGTCGGGATCCTTCGTGAAGTCACCGAAAATTGACATCCAGGGAGCCATGTAAGTCTGAAAGAAATAATCTATTATTATTATGCTCTAAACTTGATTAATCTAAATTAAAAAATATATCTCTCTGAATCTTTTAGCACCAGTAGGTACTTCTACTACAGGAAAAAGTGAGTTTGTGAAACAAAATCTGGTCTTATGTTGAAGAAATAATGAGTAAGCATTTATACGTATATTCTATGTATTTATAAAAGTCGGAGGGAAAAGCTACTTAATAGGGATATAATATCCTTGGAGTAGGGCTGTAGTAAATGTCCCTAATCAATTTCGGTTTCTTGATGAAAGCGGTCCATTTACGTCAAATATTTTTTATGTGGATATAAAAGCGCTCACTGGTTTTCTTAACTTTTGTTATAAGAAAATAATGACGACGAATTTTGAGCTTGTATCATTTTATGCCAAAATTGGTTTTGCTTATCGGACGAATTTAAAAAAATTCAAATAGAACCAGTACAAATATCGTTTGTTTTAAATTTAAAAAGAATAGTAGTCTATTTTAAAATATCAATTTCTTGACTACAGAACCAGTAAGTTTAATTTAACAAAAAAAAATTAATATTTTTTTAGACAAGTGAAGCCTATGTAGGTAGATACCTACAGAGACTTCAATGTAAACATGGCATTTCTTTGTTCTTTTGTTATAAAAGAAAACTCAGATTCGGCATCTGTTCACAAATAACATTATCAAATCCTTCATAGTAGAATAATTGTCAAAGCTTTTACCAGGACGATTTCTACCGCGCCGACGATGTACATAGCGGCGGCGAGGGTGGTGCCGGTGTAGAAAAGCATGCCGACCGCGCCGCCGCACTCGGGGCCCAGCGGCCGGCCGATCATGAAGTACGAGCCGCCCGCAGGCACCACGCCGTTAGTAGCGATCGCAGACATCGATATAGCCGTTAGCATCGTCTGGGGATACAAACGTTATTATTAAAATATTGACGTTTCATTGTGATGTGCGCACTGCTCAGGCATCACGTAACTTTGGGGTACACCAGCCTGAAAAATATCTCCCGCCTAGTTTTTACATGGAATGAATGAATTGGATCACATAGAAGGGTATTGGAAACGGCTGGTGATATGTTGTTCAAAAAAGATCTTAAAAGGGCTTGCGTTTTTATGTATTAAGACATGCATGTATTGGCGAGATTTCCACATCAAAATTATGCTTCATCGAGTACATAGAAGTCTTCGTCAGCTTCGTGTGTGTACATTTGTAATAACGTACACACGTAAAAGTACCTTATTTATTATGTTACTTATATAAATATAATGTTAGTAATATAAGTAGGTAACATAATAAATAAGGAACTTTCACGTGTGTACGTTATTACAAACGTACACACACGTAAACGTAACTGGTGAATTGTGGAAGTGTTCTACACTCCTCTGCCTACCTCTTCGGGGATAACAGGCGTGATGT
>DWTO01006254.1:0-10155 GCA_018244755.1 Jemadia pseudognetus
CGAAAAGGAAATTTACCGTTAAGTCAATATACCAAAAGGTTCCTACAAAACTTTGTTATAATATGAAAAATATAATATTACATATTATGTAACCTTATTAATAAATATGGTGACCGAAATACAAGAGGCCATTAAATAACTCGCATAAAAGAACGAAAAAACATGTGAATACAAAAAGGAAACAGTAATAAAATCTTTCGAGAACATTCTCCAATTATACATAAATAGACACTATAGTTATCATTTCAAGACACAAACACAACACTGATACTGTGGAACGCGTGATCATAGCAATTCGGGATTTGTGTGCCGCCACTCAGCGACACGTACAGACTAGCGATGATTAGAGGCCCTCCGTACATGTATACTTCATTTACATACAAACTGAACACGTACAGTTTGCAACCCGTTAGCTAATCTATTAATTCAGTCTGCTTGTTCCAGACAGACTAAAAGGTATGATTTACGATGTTTGAGATGATATGTAAAGAAGATGTCATTGGTGGACCCAAACTGAACAAAAGTGCCCGTTACTTCTAACGAGCACTTTTGTTCAGTTGTGCAACAACACAACGATGAGTGTGGGAGAAGCCACTTCATCTGTAAGCATTGTGATATTAATCACTCAATGCTCTCTGCCTACCCGTTAGAAATCGGACGTGATGGTTCGATTGTGGTAATAATAATAGTTATCATGCCGTATTAAGACTAATAGTACGGAGGTCGCATAAAGCAATATTACTAATTTTAACTCTTTGGTTGTGTGGTTGCGGGACTGCTGATTAAGAGGTCCTGGATTCGAGTTCCGGGTCAGGCATTGTTGGATTCTTGTAACGAAGAATTTGTAGTTGAAATGTCTATTAGTATTCCCATCTCCTATTCCATTGTGGAACGTACACGTAACTAGCATAACGTAGGAGCGTATAACACTTCTCTGCCTGCCTTATATCTAGCCAGATATGAGAAGATAATTTGTAATGAAAATTGCCGCTGAAAATATCATTTGCGCATGGAAATAATTACTGAAAAGTACTTAACGACCTCAGATTTACGCACGCGCGAGTGACTATTGAGATGGAAACGTAAAATAATTAAATTCAAAGTGAACTTTTAATTTATCATAGGTGATATATGTATTTACTACGTACGAGTAAATGATGGATGCAAGTGTGAGAATACAAGGACAGCATCTGTTTTGACCAATTAGACGAGATACCGGCTGATGGAGGAGTCGAGACATTCTCAAGACCGGCATCCATTCACACGCTTCCTAATTTCTTTATCAGAATAAATCTAAAGTAATAGGCAAAATTTTTCTTAAATTTGATTGCATCGCTTGTGTAGTAGTCGCAAGCAGTAGTGAGAAAGTGCAAGGGTTCGACCTCTGGGTCGGGCATTGTTGCTGGGGATTCTATCATAAAGTTCGTACTGCTAGCACCCGATTGCATCTTTAAACATATTGCGTTGGTATATATATGTAAAAAAAGTTCACACACGGGTGCAGTTGTAAAAAGCATTCGATACCCTGAACATATGTACATCAAATGCGCGCGACGACCGTTTTCACCGGGAAACGTAATTTTTACGTCAACATATCCCCTCGCATTGTTTCGCTATGACAATGAAGGGGTCGACAGAGCCGAACGCCTACGAACGCGTACAATAATTGGTTTAGGCACCGCCGCGCCCCACCGCCCGCCCGCACCACACCCCCGCGACCCCGTAAGCGCGCGGACACACGGCAAATTACATTTAGCCACACAAGTAAACACAACTATGCTCGCGTGCGACACACGGAGTCAAAATCAAACACAATAGCAATTAAACTGCTTGTTGTTGGAGTGTCATTCTTTGAATTATTCGGTCCACGGCTGGATGTAGGCTCTTTCATGTCACCGTTGGCACCAGATCTCTAGTCCTTTTTCGCTACCATCACTAGCGTAACGATAAAATGGTTAAACGAAGTTATCCCGATGAAAACATGGTTAATTTAATTGATACGAAAATTTATTTACACAAAAGGCTACTACCTCAGTCCTCGGCGGTAGCAACGAGTCTGTGACCTACTTTGAATGGGACACACACTAACTATTACTAATTGCACTCATACTAACATGTATGTAGGTCCTAACTGGTCTAATGTTACTAACAGTTCTAAGTTTGTTCTCTGTGTTCAACTTGACAATAACTAAAATATTTTTACTGTTCAATTCGTGAATGTTTATAAACATGATTACATGTATCGACTTAACCCACGTATGTTTTTTTCGGGATTACCCAAGTGGTGTCGGACCTATACGAGGCATTTCTTCATGAGCTCCCGCCGATAGCGGCGGATAAGAATATTTTTAAATCACTTGAACTAACAGCGATAGTTTTCCCATTTTACCGGAAGTCGATTGCCGGTGTCCATAGGCGACAGTGGCCATATTTGACTACCTCTTGCTTTTTTGCTATTCTCTTCATATAGAAAAAGTAAGAACCGGAAGTAAAAGTCAATTGATATCCTACTTGTAATTGTAGTTCCAATCAAGATCCCTCATCTATACCTTGTTGCAAGTTATTTGGAATAATGTGGGCCACTGCCTATATCTAAAAACTCAAAGTTAATCATACAATTTTATTATATCCTCCGTATCTTATTCCGAAATGTTCATAGGATATTTTGCCGGATATGTTTCTGATGAGGCAATTCCGAATCAGGAACCATTCATTTCCGTCATATCAATCCATTCACGACCACCACGCATGGAGAGAGAAACGAAATGGTACGGGAATCTATAATGACATTAACCGTTCTATTACGAATACATTGCGCGTTGAACAAAGCCAACAAATTGGCTATAGTAAACAAAATCAGCAATGCGTCGAGTACATTACATTACTGCGGCCATGTTTATTGCTGAATAATGTTAAACATTTTTACACGCTAAAAGGTCGTATAATTTTATATTATCCAGTTTCAATGTTAGCGTAATATTAATATAGCTTATCGATACGAGCTTCTACTTGCAAACCACCGTAAATATATGACACAAGTATTGTTAACGATACAATTTCATATAGTCGATATTTGATGGTAGCTGGGTTCTGCGTGTTTCATTTTCAAATTAAAACTGCCTGAGCCGATTTCTATAAAATATATTTCAAAGACAGTTTTAATGCTGGAAAAGAATGGCTATCATATATGTAATAGCTAATTATTGATTTCTTCACCTATTATTTATTAGAAAGAGACACAACACTTTTAACACGAGACATGTATATACGCTACTGTAAGCTATGTTTATTTTAACGTAAAATGTAGAAGAATGCACGGGGTTAATCTAGAACCTTTTTTATATCTGTCTCACACTCTACTGAGTCTTGTTACCTTTGTGTTAACCTTTTTTACTTATAGTTCTATTAAGAAACGCAGCTGACCCGAGCTACTTTAACTTCTTTGTGTTATTTATACTAGATACAGTTCCAGCCTAGTGATTTTACTAGAATTCAGGTTACCACTCTGGGGTTCTTGGGTTCAAACCTCGGCGCACACATCTTTATAAAAAAGTGTGTTTTAAAATTGCTGTAACTCTGAAAGAAAGTATTATGAGGAAATAAGCACAGCTTACAAAGTTAATGTTCTCTATGTAAAGAGTATCCTTGGCCACGCTGGCCAAGTGCGACCTTAACCCTTTTAACAATCGAACAGTGGAAGAATTAAAGTGTTGACAATTATATGATGAAATCTCTTCTGTTGCCTTTTTGGTTTATTTTCAAATATCGATTAACATTTTCATTATTAACCATGTCAGGACATTTTGTAGAACGGCTCGAAGGAGGGGACTAAGGAGGTCAACTAATCTCTTTAGCTTCCCTCGGTAAGGGTAAAGGCGGTGCATGTGCTTTAACTAATTCCATTCAGAACTTTCCAGGGAGGGGTCGACGCCCCGCGGCTGAATTATTATGCATAGTGTGAGTCATTCATTCATTGACGTTTTAGGTAAAACCACATTTAATGTGTATTGATGACTTGCAAAAATTTTTACACGTAGGTACGTGTAAGTAAAAAATACAAATTAAAATACAAAAGAATTTGAACAATATTTCAGAAATATTACAAAAAAAAATTACAAATTTTTCTTACATATCATATCCTACAATCGAATCATACATAGACGTATAGAGACATTTGTATAAAGGAATATAAAACATTTATTTTGTAATATAGCTCAGAAAACACAATATATAGTACATAATTATGTAAGTATGTATAATCAAAAACAAATTTTTAATTGTAATCCTAACTGAAAAAAACTATTTAACAGTTTTGGGCATCGCTTTCTTTGGATAACGTTGACGTGGCATGTAGCCTTGTGTCAACAGTCCCCAGGTCTACGAACTAAGTCCATAAACTAAGAACTCAGCTAACAGTTGCCTCGGGTATCGCGCTCGCACTCCTTCGCAGTTCGCATTGATGCTACAGTGTACGATAACCAAATACTCCAGGGTATAATTACATTTTTCATTGGGAATGTATACAGCGGCAATTGTATAAATTTTTCGCTAACTTTTTGAACAAAAATTGGAGTAAAACATTAAACACTGTATGTATACACGGCATTGTGATAAGTCAACGGGGAAATTGAAACTTCACTTATGTAAATATTGAGTTTGTGTATTTCAATTAATTACTATTATTATTACAGGATACCTGCAAAGAGGCGGTTGTCAGATGTCTTATATCTTCACGGTCCTAAAGTGATTCTTTTAGATTATGTTTTTCTAGAAATGGGTTTAGTTTTTTTATTCTCATTTATTCATACACGAAATACAGTTTCGTAAAATTCTGACACATCCATAAGTTATCATTTCAGTTTTGTATAATACATATTCTTTATACACATGTTATTCATCATATTTTATGCTCTACACATTGAAAAAATAATTATAGTATATCTATAACGTGGGAGCGTTCTGCATTCCTCTGCCTACCTATTCAGGGATTACAGGCGTGAAGTTACGTTTTTTTTATATTTTTTTCCATGTATGTATGTGTATTAACTACACAAAATATTTTAACGTTATTAACTAATTATAACCCTTTATTAGTAAGATAATATCGTAAACCCAAAGAGACGTCCACCCCCCACCCCGGGCCTAACTCTACAAACTATCCAACAACAAAACGCAATTAAGAATAACCTCAGAACCGAAATGTCGCATTAACTTTTACTTCCCTAATGCACGTCGACATCCCTACAGTAATTCCAGCCGGTCGGAGGGGCGGATACTACCCCTGACTAATAATAAACCCCGAACGTCCGTCTATGAATCATCATCCGTACCTACAGAGAACGAAAGATATACCCCTATTATTTCGCAACTTGACTCATATTTCTGTATTAATATTCGCCAATCAGATGTATCAATAAAAATGTATTAACTGACTTGCAATAAAGTCACAGACGGAGCATCGACATATTATTATGACTAAGTATTGTCGTATTCGGGAAAACTTAACCGGAACATTCTTAAGCTTAAACTGTTAATTTTTTACTTTTGTACTTTGTTTTGACTATCGTGTCATAGTTCGTTTTACGTAACGTAACATCACACCTGTAATCCTCGTTGAGGTAGACAGCGGAGTGTAGTACACCTTCATGGAATACGGGGTGAGGCTATTTCCATACACCAGATACAAATCCACACTTCCAGCCGGTACTAGTTAATTTTGTTTCTCTCAAATGTATTTCATTTCTTTTTTTATATTATGTTTTTTGTTCTAAAATAAAACCGGTACCAGTAGCTAGTAATTGGGAGAAAAAATTATCATCAGTTAACATTATAGATAAATAAATAAATAAATTATGACCTGAACACTTCGCGCTCCACCGTTGGGCAAAGATTGTGTCTCAGCATGACTGAAAAAACAAACTGAAAAAATACAAGCACAACGTATAATTTTGATGACGTCATCTGGTATATCCTGCTATCGTATATCGTAATCAGCGCTAGCCAATCCTGTAGCCCACGACTCGACTCCCCGCCGCAACGACAAGACTAAGCTTTTCATTTCTTGTTATAAGTTAGCAGAATTAGCGGCAATTCACATGCTTATATGTAAATATAATATGTACATATATAGATATATGAGATAGAACTGTTTCTAGGTACGCTACGTTCCATATGCCTAGAATCATTATTATCATAACAACCCAGATCCCGTACGGGGTAGGCAGAGCACTGAGTGTCAAATATTTCTCTTGTTACAGATATAACATGTTTCTTCTCCATTCATCACTCTCTTCATACGCACGATGGTTTCAAGGACATTTAACTCTCCCATAAGTCACTACCTGACTTATCATCCTTAAAGCGTATCGGTATTTAAAGATTTTCAATATTATTATCTCTCTTTGAAAATAATATTTGACTGCTCCGCTGGCCAAGCGGTCAGTGAACGTGATTGCTGCGACGTGTGTTGTAAGTTCGATTCTCATTCACGACAAATATTTGAGTGATGGTACATTATTTATTTTTCATGTTTGGGCGATAAAAGGTAAATGGAATATAAATGTATGTTTATAAGTATATATTTATATTACAGGATATTTATTCATTTACCATTTATTATACGCTTTATGATACATTAAGCGAAATTATTAATATCAATCACCAAAACGCCATGTAAACTTCAGAACCGAATGGTCATCTAATCCTGTACTTTCCCTTAAGTAATGCACTCGCACGCCCCACGGTAATCCCTCACAATCCCCAGGGGAAGCTGTCCCCTGCCTAATCATAGAACCCCAGCACCCAAGAGCATGAATCATCATTTTTCTCAGATTAAGAGTTGAGAAATTAGATTATAGACGTTTCTCGATTTCTTAGACCACAATTGTTTTAATGTATAACATGTGTAACTATGTATATTTACCATAAATATGGGTGTACGTGGGTAGTTGATTATGTCCGTAAAATATGCACCTACACGCACATCGTCCATGTGTTATAGCTGGCGCGAAGAAAATGGCATGAAGCATTAAGGAGGTCCTAATACCCCCTTATAAGTATAAATTCTCGGAATCTAATAAGATTCTACGGATCCTCTCAAATATACTGCCTAGAAAGGTAGAACAGATCTTGATCATATTTAAAATAGAAATTAAGCCCATTTCAATAAGGTCCATTCTTATGTGTCAACTGTTTTGTGGCAAGAGGACTCTTTGCCACCATCACTAGACAATGGAAATATAATAAATAAAAATATTAACAATGAAAACCAACTTCAAAGAACAAAACTATACCAAAAAAAAATTGCATGCACTAAAAAGTATCAAAATAATTAGTCAAAGTCAATCAAATTATTATGATAATATTATTTAGGTACAACCATTGTTATATTTGGAGTCGGTGTCAGCCAAGGAAACACAATATACGAGTACCTAGCAATAATAATACGATGAACCTACTGTAACAGAGTCCCAAAACATAATTAAACCCATTTACAAATTAACTTTTACTTGGCTGACACCGACTCTAAATATATTTATTTTAAATACGATCGGAATATGCTCTCCGAGCCGGTCACATTGAAGAGATCCTAGTTATGACTGTGGGTATGCTTTAAATATGTACGGTAATTAGAATATGTTTCTATTCAGGCGGTTATTGCCTAACGATTTCTGTGGGCGTCAGTAAAAAAAATAAATATTAATTTTGATTAAAATTCATTTCACAACTCCATAGTTCCGAAACAAACTTTTACAAAAAATGATATTTTGAAACATGCTCCTCATTAACTTTGAAATCTTCGTTCGCAGGCAAATATTAACATTTGTTATGAAAAATAAAATAGGACCGAAAGAAATTAAAAACCTAATAACGTTCTCACGCTTCGCTCAAACCATCTTCATATTAAATTATATGAAAAATTTATTCAGATTTTTCTTTTAATGTGATAATACATTAAACAGTCGCTCATTTGTATCATCAGAACGCACACACAGACTATAAATCATAAAGCCAGAATAAATATGCCTAGTGTTTATAATGTAATAGCAGTGATTACCATATATCGGGAACAAATCTTAACTCTAAGCTACTACTAAGAAGTATAACTTAGAAAAATCCGATAGAACCCAACCCGGAATACAATCCTTAGAACGTCTCGATCAGCAGTCACGGTCACAACCAACGAACGAGACAGTCAAGCGAGTGTTCGTGTCGTGTGGCTTGTTTAAAATATTGTTGTCTATTACTTCCGCTGTCCTTGATAAATAAAACGTAATGTACTTCTAACCGGTATTCAGAAATGTCGGCGGCTGTCTAGCCAGTCTCTAGCTGTAATGACGTGTTTGCAACTATTTGGCTAACCACTGTGTCATTATGCAACCAGCAACTGCAGTGCGTTTCCGACATTTATTTATCAGCTTAGTTTTCAAAGTGAAGATAATTATAGACAAATCTCGAAAACAAAAGTCCCTTATACTTGGTTATTATTCTCTGTTTAGTTGTAGATATTTTCAACGAGGATCCAATTCTATTTGGTTTTTTTTTTATTTGATTTTAATTGATTAATTTTTAGTCTAAGCCTTAATGTACAAATAATACTGCAGTGGTGTAGACGAAATAAATATTCAGGTTTCTTTTATTCTTCCTTTCTTTCAATTTCCAGCTTAAACAATTCATTGTTTTATCAGTTTCAATAAAACTTTATAGCCAGTTTTCTTCTCGGTCGGTCTCGGAAATGTCTTCGAGCATTTATTGCTTTGCGTTCGTAATAAAAATTGGAGAGGACATCCGTCTAGCCGAAACCGATTTTCACTTCTCCAAATGCTTCCCCGGTCGTTAGGAGTCATGTATGCTATATTGAAATTCACTTATGAGATTTCATAAGAAAAGCCAATTATAACAACGACAAAAGATTATCCAAACTAACATTATAATAATAAAGAGCCTTCATTACTGTATTCGTGGCACCCATTTAACAAATTGACACATTTAAATATGTAGTACAAAAATACTTACTTTTTTCATAACAAAATTATACTAACTATTTCAGGCCCAATAACGTTTGCATGTATTTGTTACGATTAAAAGTAAATTGATTACATTACATCGATTAAACAAAACCTACATTCAAATTGTTACGCTAATACACCAAACCCTCGACTTTCCGAAGGACAGACAAGTCGTTCGTTTACAGGCTACAGTTACGTTGCTTACATAAACGTAAGAATAGCTACGTCACTGAAAAACTAATTCGCTTCTTCCTCGAACAACCATTACATGTACCCCCAAACGTCCGATTCAACCGTCCCAAGAATTGGCAACTAATAACGGACCGATCGACGTTAAACGATTCGTTTCAACACAATCAATAGGATAAACTTACATATCACATGGGACGAAGTTGCTGGCCGTGCGCGTCACAGGGGACATCCATCCGCGATGGTGGTGGGGGTCATGACATCACAAGCACTTAACACGTTAACACGGCCGGCTCCGTATGGCCATCGGCAAGTTGGATGTCACTGCGGCGGCGGCGGGCGGCGGGTCACGTGTCGGCTGGCGGCGCTCGGGGGGCGAACTGCGGCGGGCGGCGCGCCACCGGCCCGCGCATGCGTGCCAACGCTTAGGGGATGGGGATGGATTCGCATAATACTCGTGTCAAAACCTTTTTCGGTTTCCGAATTCCGACGGCGCGTATTCGAATCGTCAATTGCTGTGACACGATACCAATTACAGCGGCCTAATCGCGCTCAGAACTTTTACTGGTCCATTAAAGACCACATGAGATTCAGTGCTAATTATTACTGTAGTCAACTGTGGTAGAATCGCCACCAGTCCGAAGACTTGGCATACCACATTGTAAATAATACTATCAAACGAATTAAATGCTTTGCGAGTTGAAAGTTATTTAAAAGCGTTCAAAAAACCGTTTGGTCAAATAGTCATATCTCTAACTGACAATGCCCCATGGTCAACAAAATGCGGATTCCTACCAGCAATTGATCATTATGGTCTACATGCTAGCTAATTAATATCGACAGTAAACTATTTTCAGGAAAAACGAACGAACATATCTGGGTTATGTACGTGTTATCTTTGTTCAGACCCGCTCTCTGCAACAGTCGTCTGTAGCGAAGACGGATACTTTCGGATCTC
>DWTO01006255.1:0-10154 GCA_018244755.1 Jemadia pseudognetus
AGTACTTAGTTAATTAATTAGTAAGTTAATACCCGTGGAATTGCGATCTAATACAGATCGAAATACAGCCGCTTCTTCCGGAGTACTTGGGTTCTAATCCTGGCAGAGACTTCTTTATTTACAAAATTATGTTCGTTTTCAGATAAAATGTTACTAGCTGTAGCAATGAAGAAAAACATTGCAGAGAGACCCGCACCATAGAGGTCTCTATAATGTTCTTTACGGAGTATGAACTCTGTCAACATCCATCCATTTGGCCAGCGTGGCTGATTAAAACCTTACCCTTCTCATTCTTAGAGATCCGTGTTTGAATTTAGAGCGATTAAAGGGTCGATAATAATATAATGCTAAATGTTTTTCTTCAGCCGTCCATCATGGTATGAGTTTAATAGAACTGCTCTGGCAACCCCTTCGGAGAAATACATGCAGGTAATTATGTTATATTATAATATGTATAACTACTATAACTAAACCTGGGACCATCAATGGAATGTAGTTTCTATATATAGTCAATACTACCATGGTTTACCTACAACCAAATATTATTTATAACGTTACACAGGAAAGGTCTTTGTTTATTTGCAATATTTCATTTGCACACAGATAGCGTTTGTTTTACGCATATTGAATATTCTGAGCGTAGCTTGCATCCGTCATCTGCAGTGTTGGAGGAAATAGCTCCGTAAGTATTTCCGAACATTCATATATTTCCTAACGCAAATATATGATATTCAGCTATTCGCTGCACTTGGGTCTCGCGTATCTACGAGTACATATATTTCATACATACATCGAACTTTTTATAATACTATGTATAACTTAAATCAGGTATGGCTGATGAAGGAATCATTTCTCCGAAACCGGCGTTGAGTGTACAGAGTAACGAATTCAGAGAACGTCAGGTCTGTAACGATAGTAATGTAAAGCATGAGCTCTACTTACTCTGTAAAACGAGCTGGCATTACGATAATAATAATGATAAAATTTAATTAAATAAATTTTAGGGCGTTTATAAGGCAAATCCGTTATATTAAATTCCATTTAGTATAACAATATTTTTTAAGTCGAACATTCCTTGCGTAGAGTTTCATGTCATTAAGATGATAGAATTGATTATATTCAACTAAAAGCCCGTGACGATTACGTAATACTTACGTTTTTAATAATAGCAAATATAAAAACGGTCTTTTATGTTTAAAATGTTTATTACAATTTATACGAAAAATAATATTTGAAAAATTCCAGTTTATTACAACACACAATTTTAAAAATGGAATTCAATCCGCGCTCTCGTACAGCCTTAGCACAGGTATTGGAGCTTATCGTGCAGGTTTTTCCCCAATAAATATCACTCACACATCGGATATTTTCACGAGGAAGTTTCCATACCATGTAATAAGGAACGTACGCTAAGCGAAGGCAATCATATTACAATCTGGGGAACCCCACTTGAAGTATGAAATGTGAACTGAAATAAAAGTGATCGAAGGGCTGCGTCACGTTCTGAGTTCGATACGCACTTACGATGCTTTGTTTGTGGTATTAGGTACTTTTATTATCTTTTGCTACATACACAGAAATATATTATAGGATTTGTGAGATAGGATTAATATTTTCACGTAACTACAAATATCAATAAATATTAATATAATGAGGTGGAATGCGGAGGTACAGAAGTTTAAATCCATCGAAGTGTAGAAACAGATTGATGAATTTAAAAAATCATATTAGATCTTTTAAAATACAGATAATTGCCTTTCTGTTCACCCACTGCCCACCCTGTAAGAGACGTGGCGTGAAGAATTAATTACAATATAAATACGCTGTAATTGCTATCAATAAATAAATTCCATTCAGATATTTAATTTGATTCGGTGAGTGGATTAGGGTATTATTATGGTAATATTAAATAACATATTCATATTTTATCATGCTATCATGACTGTGTTTAAAGCAATATTGTTATCATAATAATGTTTCTGATCTTTATACAAAACAACGAATTGTGATTAAAGACATACCTACGCATAAAAATAAATACTCTTTTTTAATGTAAAATGGTTCGTGATCGTTATAGATTATTATGTATAAGTCGGCTTGATTCACGTTTGTGTTTTCGGGACAGTCCGAGTAGTTTCTAGTCTCCGCCGCGATTTCGCTGCAATCGGCGGGAGCTCATGACGAAGGACCTTGTATTAGTCCGAAACTAGTCTGGCCATACCAAAAACGAACGTGACTCAAGCTGGTTTAAGCATAATACATATATTTTTTAATTAACAGTAAATAAATCCAACGCACGTTTATATTTAATGGCAACTAGTAATTTTTTTTGCAACAACAAGCAGCGCGTTACAAAAATACGTTTTTCACTTACTCTAACTGCTATGAAAGCACCTTTCACGGTTACATTGACGATTCTCCGTGTTCAATGTAAGGCAAAAGAAAATTAATATAAAGGCAAATATTTCTTTTTAGATAGCAATTCGATATTTTCTCTGCTCCACGCCTATTTATATTTTAAAACATCCCCGAAGCGCGCAATATCGCGCGCAACACCTGGTGTACACGTCTGATTTAATAACGACACTCCACGTTGAATTTTTCCTATGACATCATAAATTTAATATTTCCTCTCGCTCGTATTGCAGTTAAAATCGATGCGTATTATTTACCGTTCAAAATATCGTACCGCCATATGAATGAACCTGCGAGTACGACTTTTTCAGAACTCTCTATCTAGAACATTCTATGTATTTTGAAATAACAATACGCTCGCGTCTGACTACGACCCCGCCTGACGCTAAGCGATATATTTGTATTGCGTAGCATGCAGCATGTTTGCCTAGAAAGTGTTTATTCATTGTTGTCTTGAATATTTAAAAAAGCTATGTTATAATTCGAAAGATTAAGTTAAATGTTCTATTAACATGTACTATCTATAATGACTAAATGATATTTCACCTACAAAACAACTACTTTTTTCTGTCAGATACATATTACAGGTAAATTAATTTTAGGTAAAATAGGTGATAATAATGATAAAATTCTTCTCATTTCATTTTCAATATAATAAATGGGGCGTTCGCCAAATGCACGATAATCTGGACTGAGCAATTCGGGAAATAATTCATGCCTTTTATAAGCCTTTACTGAACTTACCGCCGATCTCTTTTATTCGGTCCAAAAGTAAAACAAAACGAAAATTGAACCTGCTCGCTAAAACGTACGTGTGCCGAATATCAATTGTAAATTTTATCCCTTAGTTAAAAGAGTAAGTAAATATTAGACGTGGAGGAAACTTAATGAACTAAGACGAAAAATTGGTTTGAAAAATTGCAAACGATTACTCAAATTTCATTGCGATTCTTCAACATAACACTGCTGGGCTCGCCTTAACTTTAAAAACAACTGCCTTAGACGAAAATGAATTCATATTTTGACGTTAATATTATGAAAATATTTTTGTTATTAAGTTAATAGTGAGTTCTATATTATAGAAATATATAATAGAAACAGATATTGTAAGAAAATACATGTATGTGCAGCTTTTAAACTTGGCATGAATTCAATACATAATTTATTATTTAATGTTCTTTGTTTTATTTACATCATTAAAAGTATGTTTATTGTTATTATATTATAATATTGTATTTATTAAAACATGTTATGGCAAGGCATTTTGCATTTACGAGGCACTTAAGGATAGATGGCGATGGGGCTCATCAGGGAGTCTTACGTATGTCAAACACTGGACTGAGGCAGGCTGATAATTATAATGAATCAGTCCACTTACCTACAGTCAGAGAGCTAATGGACGTTTTTACTTGATTTATAAAAATATGACCATATACAATTTGTAATACAATATTCCCTCTTAAATAAAATTGTAGGAAAACGTTTTTTTTCGAGTGCCCTCAGTAACGAAGTGAAAATCTCAAATTATAATCTTAATCTAGCGCATAAATTAAATAATTGCGAGTGTAATGGTGTAGAAACTGCCGGAGTTATAATAGAAGGATTGAAAAAAGGCAAATTATGCAGCAGTCGGCGCAAAACGCCATCTGCTTTCATCGTAACGACTGTTATTACTTCTTGCGAAGAAAGAATCGGACAATTCATATACTTCCATACTTAACTAGCAGTAACGAGTTTTATTTTTATGTTGGATCATAATCTTGTTATTGGCTTGAATTTTTTAAGGTATTAGTACAACAGGTGTTCAAATTCTATCATTAAAAAATTCAACACGACAAACGAAGGACATTAAACAGAGAAAAGTATGAAATTATATATATTAATATGTTTACCGATGTGTTTAGTAAAACTTGCAACTTATACCATATAACAAAACTCGAAACCAGTTTATCGACCTTTATTTCTGCTCATAATGTTTAATGAATATATAAAAGAAATTATAATTTGGCACATCACTTTTGTCACGAGATCCAACTGAGAATGTCTCTGCAATTTTAAGACTTATGGAGGTCATTCCTCCATTTTGTTACAATCGTGTTAACTAAACCTCTCCAACGACGTACATCTTATACAAAGAGAGATTCTTCAGTGTGCTTTGTGAAGTATAGAAGCGCGAGCAAGGAAATTTTCTACGAACACGCGCCATCCATGAGCAGACTACGTACATTCAGTCATGCTTAAGTTAACGGATTGCTTTCAATGTACAACTGTATTATTTTTACACGAGTATATATATGTACATATGTAACTGAATGATAGGCATATATTAGTAGATAAAGATATACTTTATAAAATATATATTACCCCTTTTTAAGGATATATATTTATTACAAATTCATTAACCAAAATATGTTTTGTTTACGGTGATACTCCGAAGTTCTAGCGTCAAACAGTAGCATTGAGTAAACATTTATAGAGATTCTCTTCGACGTAGATAAGAACCTCAGTAGAGTTCAAACTTAAAATTTAATTAGTTAACACATAATTGTAACCAATCTTTTACTAAATTAATTTATAAGAAGACGAAAAAAAGCGAACAAAATAGTTGATAAGATTTGTAACAAAATCTTAAATATGTAGTTCTTTAGTGAAAAAGCATTAGTTAATTTATTGATAAGGCATTGTTTTATTAGTTTGGCGTGTTTGAGTCAAAAACAAAATGGTATTGAAGTATATATGTACCATTGCCAAGTAGAGATCGTTCAAGGAGGAACTGGTACGCCGTTCCTATCCCGTTAGCTTCTCATATGAAGATGTAGTTTAAGAGATTGGATCTCGAAAGGAATTTTATACTTTGCTGGAGCGTTTAAATATATCACTATAAAGTTTTATTTGAATGTATCCTAAAATTTTAGATTAAGTAAGTAGTTCAAAGTATCTATCGTGGAAAAATACAAAATCTATTGGCATGGTTTATTTTAGTTAATGATACGTTTTGTAATGTTGCATTATTGTTGCGTACCCACTATTTTATGATCATCATTATCATCATTAGCGTTATCATCATTATCATCAATCCGATTCAATCCAGCCCTGGACACGGTCCTCTCCAATAGCACGCATCGGAACTCCATCTTTAGTTCTTCTATTTTAACTACTACCGACCATTGTGTACACGCCACTCCACCTGGCTCTAAGATATTGTAAATCTTTTCTGTGTTTACAAAAGAAACTACACAAATATGCGATATTTTTTTATAGATGTTCTCGAATGTTCTTGAACGAAAAGCAAAAGACAAAACAATACCCTATTTTCGCCAAGCCAAGTGACCCGTGAAAAGCAGTGTTTTCAATCTTTCTGATATCGCGACCCTTAGTCATGAGGGACTTGAGCCACGTACAAATGGGAAAAATATTTTTTTTTGTGTTTATACAAATAGCAAACCTCTACATAATCCATTTAATATTAAACATTCGCGTTGTGTAAGACTCCCAATTACCTAATCTCAGGGATAACTGAATCGCCAACAAATGATCAGTAAATTATTTGCACCTACAATATGGTTCATGACTTAAACATAATTTTAAAGAACTATAATTCAACTAGCGCCAAAAAATTCAGTTTTGATACTTATTTCGTATAGTGACTTCGGCATTTCTTCTCTTATTTTAAAATATGCATCCGAAAATAATATTCTCTCTTGTGAATCCTAAATTACCTCGAGCTGAAAGCTAGCAGTGGTAAAATAGGAGCATAGCTTGGAAGCGCTTGAAATAATATCATATAAATAAAAGGACCCGCGTGCGAGCACAAAATTGAGAAGATCTTTATAATAACGATGCCAGATGTTTATATATGGGTCCGTATCCGAAAAACAATATGTTAGATCGGGCTGGCCAATTCTGTTCTGTACCGCTATAAACACTTCAGAATGTGTTACTGATGACGCTTCTAAGAACAACGTTAAGAGATTAGATTGTTGAGTCGCCCTATCATATTTCTAGTATCGGCTAATTAACGCTTGGAATGAAAAAGAAAATCCTATCGTTTATTGTTAAATAGCGCATTAAAAAATGCACTTCGAATTTTTTTCATGTATAACACATGTATTATCAAAGTAATCGCCCTTAAATTAACGCTTGTACATATAAAAGCTTACTGGAGATTTCGTGTTTAAATATGTTAAACGCATACCAAAAATCTGTCAGCTTTTCTGCCAAAAAAATTGAAATGGCTGCTATAATGAATAAATACGGACTACATTACCTGTCCTTTTTTATTTCCCCCTAAGACAAAATTAATTACACCTGAGAACATTTCATGCTTTCGTAAAAAAATATTATCTACATAAATTGTAATTTTATAAAATATATTATTTTTCAAACACATGATACGAAAAAGAGGCCCAATATTGGTTTAAATACATTAAATAACATGTATTAGTTTGTCTATTAAATACGACCCCTACTAATGAATTTTGATACAAATTATCTTACGTATAATATAAGTATATTTTTGCTTCGTTGTACAAGAAAATGTGAGCGACAAAATGGTTTTCTTGTTCACAATATATAGTCTTACGTATGGAAAGGTTGCTTGCATCTTCGTCGCAGGCCTAATCGGATATAGCACTTGTAGTGTTTAAATCTATTACTACAAACGTGTACTGCGTACAGCTGTACAACTGTGCATCCCTAGGTACCTACCTAGGGATGCACAGTTTTGTCATATTGTTTACTTACTTACCTATGTGTTTTATGATATAGTAAAAGTGTACTTTTATGTGTTGTACCGAACTCTACAGTAGTGATGCGCTCCTTTAACAATCATCCCTTTCGTTTTAATTTTAGCTAAAGTTTCGTACAATATATGCATAAATCCCTGAACAGATTTTTAATAGGTACTTTACATACTAAAACACACCCTTTACCTCATCAACTAATTGAAGGTTTTCAATTATGACGAGATAAGTACTTCATTGAATTTCGCGATTGGCTGCAAGTATGTTGAAACACGTACGTATGGTTTCCGAAAGTATGTTTTAATTAAATTTCTGTACGTCAATGTCGCCGCGACAGATGTCGGTGGATGGAATTACCGTGCTCGGTGTGTCACGGCATAAGTTGCTTCCTGACAAAGTTAATTGAACTTACGTGGGGCTCGTCCCCCGACCTCTTCATACCAAACCTCTGAACCCGAAACGATGGGCAGTATAGCAATAAGCAGCGCGTACATAGACCAAGTTCAAAGCCGGTAAGTAATTTTTGTTGTGGTATCTTTAGATAGATAAAAAAAGTAACATCAAGCCTGTATTTCGCAAAGATAGACAGAGCAGTGTATGTAGCACACTCCCACGTATATTTCAATATTTGCGGTTCTTGTTACTTTCTAAATTACCTGTATTCTAAAATAACTGATCAAGAATCAAGAATAATTAACGTTCAATATGAAGACATAGAGTTACTAGGCTATAACTAGATATATTATGCTACCATACTTAGCAATTAACATTGTATATTTACATAACATACATTGTTCGTCAGAGGAACAATAGAAGAGTTAATGAGATAATGAATTGTCCGTCAATAGCGTTTGAAAACAACTAATGTTTACAAAGATGCGATTAACTTCCGATTATTGGCATCGTTTATATTATATGGGGACTTTTTATTGTACCCAATACTCGAATATGGCAACAGGTTAACCCCCTAATCGGCAGCTGGACTGCCTACCTTTGTGGGGATAAGATGACCGGTGATATGATATTGAAGTACAATTTCTAGTTCATTCTGATTTGGCGCAGTTATCATTTAATTTGTTATTTACAAGCCCCGAAGTGTTTCCGTCGGATACAGACACACCTAGAACTTAATAACTCGCCGTATGTGTATTTGTCTAGCTCCAAAACTAATTTATCTTTGCAAACAACTTCTAAGCGTTTAGTTACCCTCTAGTTGTGACACAATTTAATTCGATATATTTAGCATGTACGCACACTACAGGATAAACAAAGTTATGTTAATTTTAAAATTGCCCTCTATAAATACGCTCATAACGTCTGAAAGTATACAAACATATCTGGTATCACATAAGTATTCATAAAGGCTAATGTTATAAAGAGTAAATTTTATAAAGACTATAAAATACATTTAACGATTTCATCCAGCACTTCAGTGTCAAAATTCTGTCCTACAAATAGATATTCCTAAATCAGACTTTTCATTTACGGCCACTGAACAAAAGGCTCCTAATAGGACAGAGAAATGAGTTTCTCAGTATAAAGAATGGATATCCATAAACTGATAAGACTCGAACCTTTTCCTGGCGTTCTGAACGCAATAAATGCCATCATAAGTATTTGAAGAACACATGAACAATTGAATTTAGCGCACAGTATAAATATATATACACACATACATACTATCACGCCTATTTCTCATTGAGATAAGCAGAGCTTAATTGTTTCTACCTGATATGGTTTTGGCTGACTTCTTCCGCTTCCTGTATACTTAATAAAGCTTAATAAAATTAGAAGTGGTTGTAAAAATATTTATTGATATTTCTAGTAGATATTAATCTTGCATTATTTCGCGACAAAATGTTACTTTACACATATTTAGTAATGTATAATATTATTTAATCATTATTAAATGTTTTTTTATAATGGCGGTTTCATTGTTGAATAGTACTCAATGTCATTATTTCCTGCCCGTTTACAGTAATCCAGTGATGTGATATTATATAATATTTATTTGTTTTCGTGTTTCCTTTTCAACATCGACATGAGCTAATAAAGTTCTCAAACAAATTCCAAGTCGCCGCTAAGTGACGCAACCCAACTCAACTTGCCGCGACATTCTGTAATTGACATGTACATAGATTTAATCTTACGTGGTTGCCTTTTCTTTTATAATATTAATAATAATAAATATTTATCATATTATCAAAATAATATATATTATGTACCGAGTGAGAAACACAGAAGACGCACACCATTTCTTAAAGAGTGGACATACTCGTATATTTTCATTCGGTCTCTTGCAGAGTAGAAAGCCTACCTAAGTAGAGACACTTGGTGTGAAGTTTTAACAGCAAAAATATGTGTATTACTGTTCTAAAAAGAAAACCGTAACATAAGTTTCTATGTTAAATTTCAGTAATAACAACACATGTAGACCATCATAAATCACTACAACGTTTTTGTATGTCTTTATTCAGTATCAAAACAAAGTCTCTTTTGGGAACAGTCATAGACGCGTCGCAACGCTTAAGGACTACGTGGGTATTTCCTGCGTCTCAGTGTCTATGGAACATCTGGAACGGAAACGAGCACAGATGCAACTGCTGTGTAATATCTTCTTAGTGGTGATGATCTTAAACGCGAAACCTAGACACCTTTAAATAAACGTAACTTGGACTCTAAGATGTGGAGCATATCTGATCTGTTGTAATTACTCCTCCAAGGAGACACAATGTATGACATTCATTGTGCTTTAAGAAGACTTATTTCGGAAAAGCTATTAAATGTATTCGCTTCTTATTAAGACTGCTATTAAAATGTAGGAAGTCTGAGAATTAATCGTATATCCTTCGTATTCCGTAAAGGAATTCGAATCCTCTTGTTTCACACTGTATATTATTGACGTAAAAGTATAATAAGTAAGTAACTTCACGCCTGTAATCCCCGAAGAGGTAGGCAGAGGAATGCAGAACCATTCCCACGTTTCACCAGTTACTT
>DWTO01006256.1:0-10154 GCA_018244755.1 Jemadia pseudognetus
GTTTATAAATTTCAATGATTCTCTCATTTTACCATCGTTTTATACAAGTCGGTGACCTTTTAGAATCCACTGGACATTCTAATTTGTTCATATAAAATGCATTTTATTCGTTTAATGACCACATGGAGATATTTTTGACAACCGTTACAATGTGTCATCTAATATATTATTGTCCTTTAGTTTTTTACGGTATATTTTTTGCAACTCGTAAAATTGGTACGTACTTAGTTGTACTTACTGGCATGTTGTACAGGACAAGCTGTGTTGTGGTTTAGGTAAGCTTTACTCGGACATGTCTTGTTCGTTTAGAATTATGAAAATATCAGCGAGATAATGCGAGACGTAGGCGGTCCCCGAAATTTGCTCCTCAATAAGGGCCGGATGACAAATGAGCGTATTCGTGACTTTGCGGAAAGCAACGAAATAGATGTTCCCATCCTCTCGGGACTTCCGACTTGGACGTTGCGTTTCATTCTATAAATCTTGCCAGGATTCATGTACCGTGTTCTAGCTATGTGAAAAACGTATTCATGAATTCATCGATAAAATATGTATATTTGTTTAGTCTACTAGTTTAAGTTAGACTGGAATTTAAAGGTTTAGGCCAAATTTTGGACCTCTTGAACACTAGAAATATCCACATTCGCAGCTTACCTAAAAACACAGACCTAGACTGCCTCGTTGTTAGTATCAGTTCCAAGCGCGACTGCCAATCGAGAGGTTCAAATCCCAGGTCAGACTCTATTGGATTTATCTACCTTAGATTTTCTAGTAGCGACTCGGAGTTTGGATATGTGCCGGTTGTATAGCGATAGATTCACCACCTATACCATAGTGAAACGTAAATGTAATTGGTAAAACGCGGGAGTGGACTACACTTCACTGCCTACCTATTTGGAGATTACAGTCATGACGTTACGTTTAAAAGACCAACATCATATTGACGCTAGGTTGCCCTTTAACGCTGATATGGGATTATTGTTAGGATTAATACAAGAAAACACGACCATTTTTTACTATTTTTTATTTATTTTCATCGGAGCTATATTCAGTGTAAATTATTGTATTTTTATTATTTCTTTATTCTTCATTGTATACCTAAAGTTAGGTTACTTACCTAAAGGGCGGACTTAATGCCTGATGGCATTTTCTACCAGTCAACCCAGGGCAATGGTGTGAATATGCGTCAGGCACAAGAAAGGCATTGGTATTAATTTTAAACATACTTACATATTTAAAATTAATATAGATATACAAGATAGATATCACAAATAAATACTTACACATTTTTTATGTTTTATATACTTCTCATATAATGGTTTCTTACAACTACTGCTAAAGAAAGTAGTTTTTTTTTACATTTTGTTCCTATTTGATATTTTCATCTTTTGTTTGACTTCTTTAATCCGTTGATGAACTTATGTTTTTGTAATTGCCTTCAGACGTCGAGGTCTAGCTTCGTCAATAACTAGGCGCCGAGCAGAAAGTACTTAGCTATTTTGAAAGAATCGCTCTGCATAAGGAGTTGTGCCTGGAACACCTCGTGACACGTTTTGAGTACTTCGCCGACCTATTTGGATGCTAGTTTGGGTACACTTCCATCACTTCCATCACTTGCAATAAAAATATCATATCAGTAGATGCTGACTGTTATAAAGAAGAAAGTCCACCTCGATTACCTCGCATACGGCTGCTTCTCGATCAGATACAGTGCCATTTAGGAACCACAACGGATAAAGACGGTATTTCCACTTGAATGTCTATACTCGAATCTGAGCTGACCAAAGACAAGGTGCGGTTGGCCGCCGGTAGGTAATATAATCAGTAACTGACGTATATACAAATTCCACCGCATCGATACTATCCGTAAACTCGCTTCAGACTCGGAAGAAGGTAAATTCTCTATTTTGAACTGTGACATATTTTCATACGCATTCATTTTAAATATCTATACATAATAATATATAAAATGAACACAGTATTTATAATCTACACATATTTATTTACATATCTTTGAGAGTGTTAACACGAATCGAACAATGGGAAAGCATAACAATGTAATGTAACGAAATATTTATTTCTAAGGACCCTTAAATAGTCTTTCCTATATTCACTGGAAAAGGCGATAGGAAACTTACACAGAACCTATAGGTTTGTCTATTCATGTATTTATTCTTGTTGTAATTCTTCAACAATGATGTATTTCATATCAAACTATACTAACATTTTCTCAGTCACTACAAACACTGACGTTATGCGACTTTCGTCCATTACGTCTGCAGGAAGTGCTTTTATTCGAGCACCCGTGGAAACTCTTATTGTCGTTTTATTAACTCGGGAATTCCGGTTAAGCTTTAACCAATTAGTGAGGGGACGGCAACTTGGGTTTTCATTAATTTTAAGTTATCAAGCGATACAGTGGCCATGCGACGAATTTTTATTAACTGCAGGTATCTAGCGAGGATCGCTGACCAGCTAATACAATTAGGAAATGCGAATTTTTTGGCGAGCGCTCTTCTAGAATTCTATTTATCTCACAGTTATCTTTTATTTATGTCCATTATAATCTTATCTATTCAATATATTGTACGCTTTTTATTTATGCTCACGCCATAAGCCATGACGGAAGGTAAACGTAACTGGTGAAACGTAGGAGTGTACTACATTCCTCTGCCTACTTCTTTGGGAATATAGACGTAACGTTACGTCTTATTTTAATTGCCATTGAAAAAGGGTTATGTACGATATCATACGATAATTTGAGAACACCAGGAGATGATCTCTACATGATTATTGTACACCATCAGCAATATTATTATTCACAAAAATAATAATAACTAAATCAAATACATCACCATAGTATGTACGTAATATTGTTCATACTTTTGTACGTAACACGTTTTAATAACCTTCATAATAATATTATAATCGTGAAGTTTAATAAATTTATAATTAAAGGTTTTAATGTTTGCTAATAAGTGCATTAGTATATTATAGTTCTCGTAATGCAGCTTATATGCAAATTTAAAATTGACCGCACCTTAGCTTGCGGTTTATCCAAAAAATTGTTTGTGAATTCATCCGAAGCAAAAAGATTTTTCCAATTTAGCGAAAAAGCTTCCAATGTGTGAGAGGTCACAAAGCGAATAGTAAAAATACATTCCCAAACGTGACCGTAACTTTCCCGACCCCGGGGAGTGTTGGCCGAACATGACAAATTTAATATAAACGAAAACGCTGTTCCTATCTAGAAAATATATGGAAATGTAAAGCTTTTCAATTTCATTTTTAAAATGAAAGATGAATTAATGCATATAATTATTGTGATTTGGAGCAATGGTGAGCCGAGGACATGGCGCAATGCTTTTTGTTAGGTGTCCAGCAATGGACCGAGATAGACTGATAATGATGATGAAATACGAAGGTATATAGTACATACATATAATTAGCTTCCGTTTCCGCTGTCTCATTTGCGATATGCGATCACCAAACTTTCTATCCGAACACGAATGTGCACTCAGCTGATTCTGATTTAAAGTGAAACTGTTAAAGCTATAATAAGCCATTTTGGTAAATGCAGGGCTTGAGAACAGATTGAAAATATGGAAGGTGTGTAGGATTTCTGATTCCTTCACAGTTACTGTCGTTAAAAATTCACATCGTTTTGTGCAATCAAAGGTTTCGTGTCCGAGTTTGTATGCAGACCGTCGAGTGGGGAAATAAAAACCATTAGATTAGAAACGTCGTGTCCAATTATTAGATACTAAGTCATCCGAACATCCCAAGTTCACTTAGTAGTCGTTGAAATCGCCACAATTTACACATTACAAACACGGAATTTGAAATATCTTACGGCTTAAATAATACTAGAAACTCTATACAAAAGACTTGACTGTTTAAATTTAAATAGAATTAACTAAACTTTAATGTTACTAAGTAAGGCAAGAATAGTGCAAATACATTATTTTTTGAGTACCGAGTAGCTAGTATGTCCGAACTCCGTTGACACACAAATGGACATTCTAACTAAATGGATTGCATGATTTTACCTTGTTTAATCAAATCAAAGGAAATTATTTATTTGTTAGTTCATGTAGATTATGTCGGTATCAACTACTTTATAACCACTGAATGATTCTAAAATCCTGATTGTTCGTTCATTCAATTTATAAGGAGCTGAATATACGGTGCTATAAAATATATTTACTACGTTTAAGTAATCTATGTATTATCTGAATATTATTTAGGTGTTAGGAGCTTATTTTAGTTATACTTTAAGAATTTTCTGACTTCTTTCAGCTTTGATTTCTGCTGTAAACACCTATAGTATAGGACCTGCAGTATAGGATCATTGAAACGTTTTACTATGAGGTCTTAATCCCTTTCCATGGCTGTCCTCACGGAAAATTGATTGTTACCCGTTCCACCTGACTCCACTTACTACATAATATTTATTTGTTATAAGTTTGTACATATCTTTCAAAGTGCTATTAATGTTTGGCGAAATAAATGCTATTCTTTCTTCTTCATTCTTTTTTCGAATATTTCACCAAGCCACAGTGGAATAGCGTGGTGAAATAGAATCCAGGCTATCCTCAGTTTGGCAAGTAATAGTAGACAACGACATTAGCGAGACGTTTATGAGCTGTAAACACAAAAATTTACATTTTAATTGATACAGATAACTTCATTCTGTTGCATAATAAGTGTTAATCAACATTACAATTTAATAAGATCCGAATGGCAGAGTAGCCTGTACCCTGGCGATAATTATAATATAACTGATAATACCTGGGAGAGTACTACGTAAGACTTTAAGTTTTTGTCTACACCCTATATATTTTATATAAGTAATACATAATTCCCTCGTCGCTGCCATATCTTCGGTCATTCTCTTTACTGTTCGCGACACTAATGGCTCCCATGACACAATTGTTTTTTGAGGTATGGTCCCCACTTACGTATAAAGGGATCCAAAGAACATTTAGTTCTTATCTATACTTCTATTCTATATTAGTACAATAGAAGTTCTCATTAATATTTTACAAATATAAATACTTTTGTTCGCATGTGCATGTTATTTAAAATAAACAATAACATTAAAACCTTTTGCTCTAGTATAATGTATCAATCTATTAATAAATCAATTAAAATGGGATAATTTGTATATTTTAATAATTTTGATTGGGTAATTTGTTGCATTGAAAACTCGAATAATTTATTTGTTACGGTTGGGATATTTTCTTTCGATGACAACAGTTACTGGTAAATTCATCTTCGAACGTTTCTTGTGAATAATATTTGTATTTTCCCGCGAACAGTCGCTCCCCGGGGTGCGTGACGTCATCGGTCATCCCGCCGCCTGCTCTCGTCACTGTCTGTACCGTGATGAAACGCTCTTCAACTTGCACGTCAGTAAACACACAGAATTTTTCCTCTACATTTGAATTAAAGCTGACACGAGAAAACATCGAATTTGTATACTTCACGTTTCTCCTCCATGAAAATAAAATATATTCGTGGTATTTCACAACGAATAATGCCTCTAGTGGCATTTGATACACAAAACAAACGTGATGTAGAGAAAATCCTTTTAGATTTTATAACATCGTGCGATTGTCAAGTAGGTACCGTATCTGCTTTTTTACTTGTTAAAATGTTATTAACTTTTTATCAGTGAAATGTATCTATACACTATACCTACATACGTATTTCAAATTAAAAAAATACCATTGTTACATACAACACATTTCACTGACTTAATTGTAAAATATAATGAAATCAAAATAAACAGTACGTTTAATGCCGTAAAATATGTTAACTGTCTGAAATAAACAATATAAACAGGTCGTACAGAAACGAAACAGATAAAAGCGCAATCAGTATTAATAATCATGGATATCGTTTAATTGAGCACTCCGCAAGAAATAAAAATAAACATCTCTGTTCGCACGCTTAAATTCCTGGCGGTATTCGTTATAAATACCGTTCAATGTAGACTGAAATAAAATGTATATATATTTGTTAAAAAATTGTTTGTTATATTAGAGAGAAAAAATCTATACAACAATAGAGAAATCGTGGTAGTAAATTGTAGATACATTTCGTTGATAACCATTTAAACAATTCTTTTCAATAGACCACTATTTTAGAAAACTCACTGAGCTTCTTGTTGATTGAACAACATCCTATTATTGGACTATTTTATTTAGGAATTAACACTTCGTTGCTTTATATTGGTGGGAGCATTGCTACTCACTGCATTCAGACAATTTTCATTGTAAGGTAACGTACTTACGAGTAGGTAGTGAGCCCATTGTTACACACCGGAATCCAGGCTTCGAGCCACTATTAGAAAATCTGAGTTAGAGAAATCTAATAGTGGCAGGTCCGGGATTTGAAATTATATTTTCATGTGATGTTTTATGTATTTTGATGACATGTATAATATTGTATTTATATTTTCATTAGATCGATACAGAAACGTGATATGAACAATGACATGGTATGATGATAATGACAACAAATTCATCAATATCTTTAGTTAAACACTTGATCTCACACCCTATTTACATGTGGAGAATAATTTAAGTGATGAAAACTAGGAATACTACTCTCCTTTGCCTATCCTTTTGGGGAAATAGAGGCGTGATGATATTATGATATTATGACATTTTTACAATTTGCAAAAAGTTAAGTTTTACATAGCTTAGTCAATGTACATATATATTATAGTGAATATCTTCCCTTTTCCGTAGCGCTTTCACTAGTCTGGTGCAGTGTTGGTGGATGTAAACGCATGATTTGCTGTATCCAGTGCAATCAAGTCGCAATTGCCGAGTGTCGTAATTGGTAATCGGATTCCCAGCTGCCACCTAAGCATTAATTTGGAGTGCTTTACGAATACGGCCTTCCAATTGCAGCTTCTTGGGCAAATCGAATATTCTTGGTACAGTGACGTAGTCACTGCACATACTCGTATCGTATAGTGTTTACAAATAACAAGGATAAAATAACGTAACATTTCTCTCAAATAAAATGTAGACATGATATTTGATGTCAGGTTAGTCGACTGTTATACTGGCTCGATGGGTCACTGTCCAGAGCCGTCGCTTGTGGGTTTAATTTCCACCCAGACCAAACATTTGTATGGAAACCAAAAGAAATTTTTCTGCGTCTGGGTGTAAAATAATCCATATAAATATAAAATGTTACAACATGTAATTTATCGGCCCCCTTCTAACTGTAACGCGAGCTTGGAGTCTATTTTAAAAGCAGTTGGCTATATTTATGGATGTTCTAAAATATTTGTTTATTATTATTTAATTTATTATTTATTTATACATATCAACAGTATGAAACGTTATTATAATGATTAAAATATAGGTAGGTACTGTATCTATGTATATGTATGTATGTACTCTATGTACGTATATATAATTATTAATAATGTATTTACTTCCAAAGAACCTTATGATGTTTGTTTCACTAACCTCCCGTAATACATATGTATACATATTAATCGATAGTTCAGATATTGTTGATGATAATAATTTAGGTGAATAATCAAAATCATTAGCGAATATAATTTATTATTAACTCCTTAAATCCTGCAAAACTTTAATCCCAAAATCAATTGTGATTTATATTTTTCGCTATAGGTAATCACACGAACGGGAGCAATCACTAACGCGAGAGTAGATTATTTGCTTCGTCATGAATCATCGGTGAATTGAAATGTAATGAAGATTCATCGAAATTTCGGTTTGCTAATATCAAAGTTGTGATTGCATAATGGAATCGATAAGTTGGGTAAATTCGTTTCGCTGAATCGAGTTAATAAGTTAAACAGCTTTTATAATATTATTCTGTTTCAATTACAATATCTTCCTACGAAGATTTCTTAATTCATTTTTTTTTATTGTTGTTGTATCATCACGCCGGTCCCTTGCGGGGTAAGCAGAGAATCAAGTGCCAAATATCTCTATACATACAGACCCGATGTGCTTCTTCACTACATTCACTCAAGACCCGCACGCCGGTTTCAGATTTTTATAATGTCGTTATAATTTATCGCTATCATTAATATATGACGTAACTTATTAAATGGTTAGTTAATGTATAATCAATAGATTATTGCTTGCCTTAGTCCTTTAGAATATCTCGTGCGCGAATTCTGTTTCTCTTAAATAATAGCGTACGTTGTCATAATTTTTTCAGTGTAAGTAAAATCCACACGAAGGTAAAAAACCACACAGTATTGATAGCGGGGACAAATTGTGATATATGAGCATCATCCCCCAGGGGCTACGGCCGTTTCATTTGACACTATCGTGAAATATATAAACCAGTAAGTGGATAATTTGTCGTTATTGACATGACAATAAAACATCTTAGAAGAATTTGCCAACGAAGCGAACTCGCATACGCCATTACAGTCGTCAACAGCTTCCGAAGCAACAGTGTAAACGTGCATTGCAAATGAAATTTAAAATCCTTATTACTCCTCTAGATTTATATTGGTTTCGTCCCTCTATATATAAACGTACGCAAAGTTATAACTATGAAAAACTAAATCTTTTTATTTTTTTGACTGTTGATCTAGTGATTGCAAGCAGGATTGTTGAACAAAACGCTCTAGATTCAAACCCCAGGTAAAACAAAGTATTTTAAGGTTTTTGTAACTAGAAGTTTTCAATAGTACCATGGAGTTTGGATTTGTTTTGAACTTGTTCCCGGTGTTTGTCAATATGCTCACCCCCTGTTCCAAGTGACGAATGAGATAATTAGTGAAACTTGGGAGTGCTACACTCCTCTGTCTACTCCTTGGGGGAAATGCAAGCGTGATTTTATGTCATTTGTTGAATTCAATCGGACACCATGTACATTTGATCGTAAAAGCTCTTTAAACGCACCAGCTGCGTCCCATTTCTCAATACCGGGCTCGGACGAATTGACGTACGATACATTTTAGCTGCAAATTATTTTATGACGCAGTTTCTTATCCCCGTCCTGCAGTACATTAATACAATACAGCAGTCTAATTAATATCGTTGAAACGTTATCCCTTTAACTGATTGGCGTTCAGTTTGAAACTGTAATAATTACGAAACAAAAAAATACCAACATAACTGTTCTATGTGATAGTACCCGTAAAAATGTTTTCAGATGATCCGAAAAACTTATATAGGTAACTAGTTTGATAAATTACCGTTCGAATGGGTGCGGAACCCTCCGTAATACATCAAGTTAAATGTTTCCTCCACTGGAACATACACTCGTATCTGGGCGCGATAGGCAGAAAATACAACGTTTCCTTTCTTCCCTTTCATTTAGATACGTTCCGTTCTGGCTCTTTATCCCCTTCTTACAATTTCGTCTTCATCTTTCTGCCCTCGATTCGCGCGACATTTCTTAATATAATGATTCCTTTTTGTTTGTCCCCCAACTCACTCCACTGATTGCTCCGAAATAAATCATCCAAGATATTTTATTACCGTTTTTATTGAACAACGCGGTAGTCGCGAATATATTTTTTTAAAAAGGCTTCATTAAATTTTACGAGGCAAAAGATTGAAGTTTACTTTATATGAACGCTCCTTAATAACGCTGTGGTAATCTAAAGAGCAAGTTTAATATAACACTGTTATCATATTTTTTTTATAATGTATTGTATCTGTGTAATTTGCATGTGTACAGACAATAAATGGAAAGGTGTAATCTTGCAATACCAAATTACTTTTCAGCAGGTATTTAGTAAGGTTTAAAAGAGCTAAAGAATATTAAATTATTATTAAATAAACGCCTCACGTCATTGGCAGCAGTATGTGAGTTTAAATTACATGCATGTTAAATTCAGTTCAGGCTTTATAATAAGAATAGTCCTGAAAACAGAATAATATAGGTGGCTTTTGATGTAAAGTGGCTTTGTTATACTGGAGCGTTCAGAGAATATTTAGTTTGAAACTTGCGTGTAAAGAGGGTTAAATGCTTCATTGCACCTGTAAGAATAGAAATATTTAGCACTGCGATATTTGCTTACTGTTATAGTAATATTAAAAACTTGTATATAAATTGACTGCCTCGTTGTTCGTGTTGGTTGTAAGTGCGACTGACGATCAGGAGGTCCTGGGTTCGATTCCCGGGTCGAGCAC
>DWTO01006257.1:0-10154 GCA_018244755.1 Jemadia pseudognetus
ACATATTTGGCAATCAGTGCTCTCTGCCTACGTAGTAAAGGAACTGGCGTGATGATGTAATATTACGCCTGTAATCCCCGGTGAGGTAGGCGGAGGAGTGTAGTACACTCCCACGCTTCACCAGTTACGTTTACGTCCCACTATGGAATAGGTGGTGAACCTATTGCCATACACCGGGTATATATCCAGACTCCGAGCCACTACTGCAAAATTTCAGTCAGAATAATAGTGCCCGATCCGGGATTTGAACCCAGTATTAGTATATATTTTGTATTTGCAATAATAATAACTATAAAAAATTATTGTCGTTTAAATTCTATAATATCACAGATAAACCTCGACGGGTGAATCTCATTGCCTCAAAAGGTTCACAGTCAAGCATGATTCCAAGGCCGGGGCCCGAGGTCATAATCCATTACACCACAAACCTTAAAAAATTTAAGAAGATCTCCTCAGTATGAAGATTCCCACAAAGACATTTTCTACATCACCATAGCGAATGGTATTCAATGTTAAAAAGGTATCCTTATTTGTTAATTTGGAACCAATTAAAAACCAGGACATGCGGGAAAGGGCGGTTGAGATGGAACGGAGTGGTTAAGCGAGTAGACGGGCACTGCGGAGGTAAGGGGCAGGCAGAGCAAGGTAGGTAAATTGGCAAGTACCGTAAAAGGTCATAGTTACCCGACAGGGAAGGTTGGAGTCGACGGCTTAGTGATAATAGTTGAGGTCCGGTTGCAGAGTTCGTCATCTTCGTCTGAATTGTCCGCGCAGTCTTGTTTCTGAATTGAATTGTGGCGTTGTAATATTTACAAAGAGCTGAAAAACGTGCTGCTGGAGTGGCTTATGTCCATCAGTGAACCGGAATGGGCTGATGATGATGAATTTTTACAAGTTGATCCGTTATACCAAATATGATGATGTCCTCTCACGCAGAAAACGTAATTTCACGCTTGTAATACCTGAAGAGGTAGGCAGAGGAGTGTAGTACACTCGCATGTTTCATCAGTTTACGTCCCGCTATGGAATAGGTGGTGATCCTATTGCCATAAACCGGACACACACATATAATATATACATATAGACTCAGATTCTACTGGAAAATCAAATCCTATAAATCCAATATTGTCAGACCCAAGATTTGAACCCAGGTTCTTTCAAACTGCAGTCTTTTTCAAGCAACAGGACCAACCTCTTAACGAGTTTAACTCTTTCGTTCTTACTCTTAAGGGACGAATTTTCGATTATTCCTCCTAAGCAAGCACACAGTTACTCAATTGAGGCACTTTTGTGCAAAATTTCATTGTTATTGACCCAGCGGTTCTAGTTGTGCGTAGATCGATCAGTCATCCAATGAGTTTCTTATTACATACACAGACACACACACACACGTCTTGAACGTACCCCGTCGCAGTCGGAGCTCGCGTCCACGCAGGCGCCGTACTTGCACTGGAACAGGTAGGACGCGCAGTTCTTGCCGGCGCACGCACGGATCGTCTCGTCCGAGCCGTCCGCGCAGTCCTCCACGCCGTCGCACAGTCCCGTCGCCTCTATCTCCTGCCTGTTGTCGCAGCTGTACTTGCCCCTGGAGGTGAATAGCCACGCTGAAGTCCGCTACAGAACACATCTCATCAGTTGCAGTCCACAGTTAGACAAAGACTTCCCTTCATAGTTGCACGTCACGGCTGGTCGATATCTCCTCTTTCCTTTAACGTGTGACGTAATTTATGGATGACGTCTTGGCATATAAAGGAAAAGTTTTATTGCTGACAGATGTGTGACTTGTTAGGCGTATGAATGGTATGTGTGAAACTTCACCTCACAGTTCTGTTCTCATTGAAGCATCGTGGCAACAACTCGTCGGAGTTGTCCGCGCACTCTTGGATCTTGTTGCAGGGCGCGGTGCCATCAACGCACGCTCCGTACGTGCAGCGGAACAAATTGTCTTGGCAACTGGAATTGATAGAACGAGTAAGTGTTAGCTACAACATAATGAAGCTTAAAAACGTTACATCACACCTGTAATCCCCGAAGAGGTGCGAAATATACTCCCACGTTTCACCAGTTACGTTTACGTCCCACTATGGAATAGGTGGTGGGTCTATTGCCATACACCGGGCATGTATCCAAAGTCTGGGGCACTACTACAAATTCTAAATTAGAAAATCTACCGCCCACACTCCAAATCCCTATTAGAAATTTCAAGTAAGAATTCTAATTTGGCAAAATCTAATAATGCCCGACCCAGGATTTGAACCCAGGACCTGTCGATCGGCATTCACTTATTAAAGGTTAGATACAGTTGATACAGTTAGAAAATTCCAGTACATTGTATGAATATCTTTTAATTTATTCATTTAGTGAAGCCAATCAACGATTTGTTACGTTCTTGAATCATCCGAAGCGAATTTCTAGATTATTTTTATTACATAAAACTTATTTATACAATACGCAATGCATTGGTTACGCACATATAAGCAATTTCACAGGGAAATTTTATAGTATTAAAATTTATTATCGGCAGAACCGAACAGGATTTCGATTTTATTCTTTACTAAATTATATGTTTATTTAACTACTTCACACAAGGCATTCTTTGTCCAGCCAATAGAGAAAATTCAAATAAAAATTAAATTATTCCTCGACCTTGGCCAGTACACTATCAACCTCACTAACCTGTCTCAGACCCAATGCTGGAGTAGACAGTTTTGTATCAGAACATTTTACATTATAATGTCAAATTTATAACGCAAGTACGCACATACATTAAACTGCATTAAATATCTCGACGTTAATCTGATTAAGACCAATTTACCCCCCTAATAATTTGACCTTCTATTTTCTTATAAATGGGACCGTCAATAATATCAATTTACCATTCATTACCATTTGTTTGTTATGTTTTTGTAAACAGCAAATAGACGAATAAGTGAAGTTAGCTAAAATGTATCATCACGTCTTTTATCCCTGTAGAGGGAGACAGAATACTGTAGTACACTCCCACATTGCACCAGTTACGTTTACGTCCCACTATGGAATAGGTGGTGGGCGTATTGCCATGCACCGGGCACAAATTCAGACTCCGAGCCATTATTAGAAAAACTAAATTAGAAAAATTCTATAATACCCGACCCGGGAATCGAACCCCGGACCTCATGATCGGCAGTCGCGCTTTGTAACACGAGCAACGAAGCAGTCAAGTACTGCATTTTTTTTTACGTGACTATGTGTTTATGCTTACATGCGTGTGTAGGTGTGTACGTGCTTGACATTTAAAAGGTAATACTTACGGAGTATTTTTGCAGAGCGCGTGTGTCTCATCGCTCCCGTCCGCACAGTCGACCACGCCGTCGCATTTACCGTCGAAATTGATACAGCTGCCGTCTCGACACTGCCACTGGCTGCGTCTGGTACAAATTAAACATGCTACATCTTAGGCTGCATTTTTCCAACGGGTGGGATAGCAGTCAAACCTGAGTCTCCTCTCAGAACGAGAGGCCTAAGCCCACAGTCTGCCACGCTGGCCAAGTGCGGGGTAGCTGACTTCCCACGCCTTAGAAAACAATTTTTTTGAGCACTCTAAAGTATGCAGGTTTCCTCGCGATTTTTCCCTTAACAGTTATAGCGAGTGATATTTAATCTTAAAACGCATATTTTGTAAAGAGATATATAAAGTCGGGCTTTCGGATCGAAGCCGAATTTCAAACCATTAGGCTTATCACTGCTTGATGCTAGGTGAGTGTATTGCTTAATAAAAAAATGTAGATGGTAGATTGTCGGGTCTGTTTGACCCAATGGGATTTTCACGATATGTACATGCATACATATCTTCACGCCAGATCCGTCATAAGGTAGGCAAAGAGCACCGAGTGCCAAATATCTATATTCTCACAGACCTGCCGCGCCTTCTCAACATACATGCTCTTCATAAATGCCCGCCGGTTTCGGGGATGTTAAAATTTATATGGCTTTCAATTCGACTATGATCTTTACCTTCCTCATCCTGAAGATAGCGGTGTCCAATAGTGAAACTATAAAAATCTTGATAATAAGAAGGAGGATCATAATGATGATGAGGATGACGAGGATGAGTGTGATGATGAGGATGAGGATGATGATTCTGAGGAGGATGATGATAATAATAATGTTCAACTTACCTACAACCAGACTGCCTTGTCGTCCTATTAAAGCCATCGACTCCTGTCAACGTAGAATTACTGTAAGCAGAAAAAAATATGGATTCAAATTAAACTGTCTTGAACATCTTAAGAATGGCCACTTAGGACTGCGACATGCTTAAGAAATGCCTATTGTTTAGATATATTGTTGAATATGTTAAGTTTAGACATATTATTGAATATAGTTTCGCAGCTGTTTGCGAAGTTTACTGCGAAGAATATTGTCTGAGAACACTGGTGTACAACTAATAGTATTTTAATCATTTGTGCATGAAACAAGCACGCCGTGTGACGTAATTGACTTCCCAGGTAATTCACCATACCTTGTTCACACGAACTATCGAATCGATGGCGTTACTTCCAATAACATGAAAAAGCCCCGATTTTTGTACACGCAAAGGCGGACGATGTTTTGATCGGAGTTAAATCTAATTCGAGATTTTCCTTAAAATCATTAGTCCGGCTCACATGGAACCGGTCGCGGTGGCAAAAAAATGTTTGACGTCAATATTCGATATCTTTGTCAGAACGTCACATCGGTCGAGGAAATTAAACATTGTATTTTATTATAAATAAGAGAGTTTCAAAGGGTCAACCCTTACTTACTTTTGAACATACGGGATCGAAGACCTGAACGGATTTTTATCGTATTTAAAACAGAGCTTTAGCATTTTTCAATAGTCCATTTTTACATATGAACATGGGAATAATAGAAACGTAACTTAACACCTATAATCCCTGAAAAGGTAGGCAGAGGAATGTAATACATTCCCACGTTCAAGCAGTTACGTTCAGATTCCAGTATCGAATAGGTAGTGAGGCTATTGTAAGTACTAACACTTTTCAATAAAACAAATGAAGTTTAAATGAAGTCTATTTTTACATTGTGGTAAAAGTGAGTAAGCGATAACCTTGGTAGTAAGAGAGAGAAATATAATATTGACTTACGCTTCAAAACAGTCGATTTCGTCAAACCAATTTGGACAGTCCGGGATGCCATCGCAGAAATAATCCGCATTAATACACGTACCATTTCCACAGGGCAGCTGGTTGGAACTGGAAAATAAGAAATTTATAGTCCAAATACAGACTAAATACAGCACAAACCAAAAAATTCCATTCCATTCAATGTAACAAATCAACTCCTGATCTCCTGATCCTGATCACCTCAAGATCAGTCCTGTAATCTCCGAAGACGTAGGCAGAGGAGTTTAGTACACCAGTTACGTTTACGTCCCACTATGGAATAGGTGGTGAACCTATTGCTATGCACCGGGCATATTCCAGACACTGAGCCACTGATAGAAATTAAAACTAGAAAATTTAAGTTAGATTTTGAGTTAGAAAATGCCAATATTACCCGACCAAGGATTCGAATACAGGGCCTTTCGAACAGCAGTCGCGCTACATTCGACCAACGAAGCAGGCCAGAGTTCAAAACAGCTATTTTTCTGTATTTAGTATTAACTGATATTGGGATTTACCGTACGTAATGTTGATAAGCAATATTTATCTACAACTTTGACCTGCGGCGTAGTATTTATCGCTGTGGTAGTCAGAAATATACAATTGTAGATACGGCATATTTTTTCTTACTTAACAATAGGCTCGCAGTGATTGCTATCCCATTGGATGGAAAGCGAGATGGGGCCTAGGGTGTAGCCCGCACGTCTAGGAAAGCCTATTCAATCTTGCCTTGAATAATTCCATGTTGTACGAATTAAGAAAAACAGATTATATTTTAAAAAACGCAACGTCACGTCTGTAATCCTCTGAAGAGGCAGACAGAGGAGTGTATTACGCTCTCACGTTTCGCCAGTCACGCTTACTCGCGCTATGGAATAGGTGGTGAACCTATTGCCATACACCGGGCACATGTACAGACACCGCGTTCCTTCTCGGAATTTAAAGGCAAAAAACCCAATACCACTTCACTCGAACCGAGGATTGAATGCATCACAAGCGTGATTAGCAATTATATACAAGATCATACTATGGTTACTTATAACGTAGGCGGCATTAATAAATATTAAAAGATAAGTGTAAAGATTTTGTCTTTGTGCATAAATATATAAATAAAGAATGAATAAAATACAAAAAATAACTAAAAATAAAAAAATTGTGTCCCTGATAGTTTGGCTACCTACTGTGAGTGTAAGATCATTTAACTATTTCGTTAAATTCAAATTCAAATTTGGTTCATTAGAACACTTTTTGTACGTCAAAATGAAACTAACAGCGCTTTGGAAGATGCCTCGCTGTGGAGAAGAAGCGGCGAAAGAAACTCCATATTGGGTGCTTTATAATTATGTGTAATGTGTCTTGTGTTGCTAATCTATACTTATAATAAATCCGAAATAAATAAGGGTTTACCTGCAATTGTTGACTGCGTCTTTTAAAACAGCGGCTAGAGTGAGAGCTTTGGCTGTAACAAGAGAACTTAACATTATTACATAAAACAGTACGTGTTTAATCCCCGAAGAGGTAGGCAGACGAGTGTAGTACACTCCCACGTTTCACCGGTTACGTTTACGTACCACTATGGAATAGGTGGTGAGTCTATTGCCATGCACCGGGCACATAACCAGACTCCGGGCCACTACTGGTATAAGTTAAAAAATCTAATTGTGCCCAACCCGGGATTGGGACCCACGACCTCTTGATTAGCAGTCGCGCTTGCAACCAACGCGACCAAGCAGGTTTTATATTATAGCAAAGTACTGAACGGTAACCAATCAATAATACATCTTTGCGGTCATTGTACGCGCTATAATATGTCTTGCTATACGAAGACATATCTTGCTATATACGTTCGTTTACTTTGACGTAACAAAGATATTTATATTACAGCTATGTGTTTACATGAGCGACTATTTTATTTATTTTACTTGCTTTATTTATTTTACTCATTTGACTTATTTTATTTATCTTGCTTATTTTATTTATTTTATTTGTTTTATTTATTTTACTCATTTAACTTATTTTATTTATTTAACTTATTTTATTTATTTAACTTATTTTATTTATTTAACTTATTTTATTTATTTAATTTACTTTATTTATTTTACTTAGTTTATTTTATTTTACTTATTTTATTTATTTTATTTGGAAAGCATACAGTGGAAAGCATACAAAAGACTTCAAGGTTTTCTTAATATATAATGAAACACCATTTTGCTGCTTTCGTATTCTATATGTAACATCACGATACGCCTTGCAATAATATTACTATCACGAGCGGTGTGCAATACTCTTTAGATAACGAGAACGCATAGATGGCGCTAGTGGTGAGTAGTTGGTGTGTCGTGTGTACTCGGTGCGATGCCAACACATTATGGTTTGACGACGCGTTGAAGACTCGCCAGGGACCACTTCGGTTTTCATAAAGTAATAATAATAATTATTATTATTACAAAATTACTTAAACCGAAAGAATGTAATCTATTCTATTGGGATTTTCCATGGTTTACATTTCGTTAGAGAAATACTCATCACGAATGTGATGTTTAGAAATGTAAATTGTAAAAAGTATTTGGACGTATTAAAGAATGGTAACGTTCATAGATTTTTTTTAAACGTAAGCAAATCATTTATATATCGTTTTGCATGCATTCACTTCAGGAAAACGAACTGGCAATAATTAGATGGTTTTGTAAAACGGGAAAAAAACATGTAGGTAATAAATAAAAATTGGCAGTATGAAAGAATTCGCGCTAACACCAAATATTTGGAGGTCGACGAACGGGTTTGTCGTGTTTTAAAACCAATGTTTTATACCGCATTTTAAAATTGGAAGCCTCGAAACACACCATCGCGAGTTGATTTTTCGCAAACCACATTTCACTTCCAATTTTATAACTGCATCTTGTAAATCATTAATCTATGTAATTATATGTACAATGCGAATGTTGATGGACGCAGGTGCCGAGGAAGGCCCAGACTCACCTCTGGATGAAATAGATCGGATCCTGGCTGATGGGAGTCAGAGGGCATGTATGAAGAGAATGATGAATCTGGACGAGACACGGAAGGTCTGTGAGGATAGAGCTATTTGACACTCTGTACTCTCTGCCTACACCGTAAGGGACCTGGCGTGAAGATATGTACATATAGGTACACAATATAATTATATAGACGCCGTGGTCAAATGCTATTTATTAGTAAACAAGCGTCAGGCGATCCCCTAGACCAGTAGATAGTTACAAAATATTACACTACCAATCACGCCACTATTACCGCCGGTGGGATTTCCGCGCGCATGACGTCATCAATCGCTGTACTATATCGCCAGGGAAGAATGTTAAAATAACCGAAAACATCAATATAAATCAATATAAAGGTTATCGAAATATGATTTAATACATAAGGGTTATCAGGTACCATTTTTATATAAACAAAATGTTGGCGGATACTACTGAATGGACTTCGGTTACGGGTGCGTTCCACTAAGTGTTCAAAACGCCTAAAAAACTCTTTTACCCGTTCCACATAACGACTGCAATCGTTGTGGTCACGGCGAAAAAGTCACTACTGAAATATGTATGTATGTGTATTAATACTGATTACAAATTAGGTCGACGCTATAAGTTAGTTACTAAACAAACCCGTAAAGTTAATAGTTCTTCCCTAATTAATGTTTGTTTGATTGATTAGTAGAGAAAGGCCACTAATATTCTTTTCAATTACGCCGTTTAAAGATGGTCGTTATACAGAGACTCGAGTAGAAAAATCTCGCGTTTACAATAATAATATTATTATGTATAGATAAAAGAAATAATATATAATCACGCCTGTTTTCCCGAAGGCGTATGCAGAGGAGTTAGTGCTCCCAAGTTTCAAATTGACAGTACATATGGAATACGTAAATGTTATGCTTAAAAGAAATTATACATTCGTATATATATATAGTTATTATCTTAACGGATATTACTGACTGAACCGTTCGTACAACTGACCGCTGAACCGCCGGTCGTGGGTTCGATTCTCACCATGAAATAAATTATATTTTATACGTGCTGGGTGTATAAGTATTTATATATTAGTATGTAGTTTATCAGCCGTCCGGTCACCATAAACGAGTTTTCTTGATGCTTACTTTAGAATAAGATGGCTGCGCGTGGAGATGTCTAGAGATATACGTAACTAACAATGTATCATATTTATAAGCGTGTTTCTTACAGGAAAAATGTGATGGATATCGAAAAATCCACACTAAGATAAACGTTGGACTGTTTTTTTTTATTCGAAGTTGTGACATCATCGTAACATCACGCCTGTTGTACCCGAAGAGGTAGGCAGAGGAGTGTAAAACACTCCCACATTTCACCAGTTACGTTTACGTCCCGTTATGGAGTAGGTGTTGAGTCTATTGGCATACACCGGGCACATATCCAGACTCCGAGCCACTATTAGAAAATTTAAAGTGTAAAGTGTCCGACGCGGGATATGAGATCTATCAATCAACAGTCGCCCTTGCGTGAAATGTAAGCCATTTTTTGTAAATCCACAAAAAAAATCAATCAAAGGTAAATGCTATTTATTCAAAATTGGTTCCTTAGAACACTATATACTTACATCAAAATAAAACTACCACTGCCTCGGAAAATGCCTCACTATGGAGAAGAAGCGGCGAAAGAAACTCCATAGGTGGGCTTGTGCAACTTTTGGAAATAAACACTTAGAATATTGCAATATGAGCAAATTCATTGTAGAGCTAAAGTTACATAATACCAAATTTAAATAATAAATGTAATTTTAAATAAAATTAGAAGACGTTATTTAAATACATCCAGTAGCTGTTTCCATCGTGTGCGAACAAGGGCAGACCTCTGTCATTACATTTGTAAACATAGATGTTTTCTACAGCAACGCTTATAGCTATAATATAATCTCTTTCTTAAGGAACATATATTGCGAGATACATCTCGGCGTAGAGAGGCATATTGGACTGATTATGACCGCACAGATCTATAGCAT
>DWTO01006258.1:0-10154 GCA_018244755.1 Jemadia pseudognetus
TCCGTCAAACTACTATTAACCGCTGAACCTACAGACGTGTCACGCGTGTAACTCCTCTCAATAATTTTCCCGCCTCGTAAAAATTCCTTCACAACAAATTTCCCGTTACATAAAAAATCCCTGCCGTGTTGTGTAACAGATTACTTCATTTCCTCACTTTCCATATCCGCTCGCTTTCCCGGTCGCCGACCGGTAGCCGACCGGTAGCCGCACGCTAGTGTACCGCGCCTCTTCACTGTCAATGTTCTTCTTTGAATTAATTAATAACGACGTTCACGCATTATCTTATCGCAAGTGAAGGATTTTTTATGTAACTAATAATATCAGCGTCTATACTACTCGTAATTTGGCGCAGACTTATCTGAAATTATACAGAATTATTACTCTGTATATTATTTCAATTGTTCCGATAGTGATGTCAGAGTTATTTCTAGGCTAATAATTGTAATTCCCGATACGGTGTACTGATTATGTAATGATAACAAATATTTACAATAACAATAATGCAGAAAATCTAAATACGAATAATAAAGGTGTTAAGTAAATCTACTTAATGCAAATTCCAATAACTTGGAAATATTACATATTATAGCTACTCAAAAAAAATATAAATGAAATTGTGGTGAAGCGTAAAATATTTTCTTACATAATAATACCTATATACCGAATGGAAATATTTTACTTTAGATGCAGTAAAAAAATATATGAATGATTCCAGAACGCTTTAAATAGATTTAAGGGTTATTTTATTGCTAAAAAAAACACCGCTGACACAGATAAGAATCGAGTCGAAAAAAATCGAAACTGCTTGCCGTTGGCCTTCCGGCTAGCAACACTGACCTATAGGAACATTCCGCTCGTATTTCGGTATCGCGTGGCCGGTAGCTCGCGGGGTCAACGGACAGGTTTCAGTGATTTCAGTTGTTCACGAAATTGTGCTAACCGGGGCCAATGAACTGTTCTGATCGTGTACGGATCACATTGTTGTTGCCTGTTTACTTCATGTCAATAAATAATGGGTACTTGGGAGAAACACTTGTCAATTTGATGGCGGGCAGAGTTTACGTACGTTACTTGGATGTCAGTTTGCATAATATTTAGACACATGTGATCAGTTTTAGTTCAGGAAGTGATTCATAATAATCAAATTATGAATAGCGAAATAATATGATCAGTGACTCATATTGTCTTAATTCAAGTGTCAATGCCATCCGAGAGGCATGGCAGTATTGTTTTTTAAGGCCCATTTCATATGAGGAAGCGTTATTTTATAATAGGAAAATTTCTTTTTATAAGACAAATATTACATTATACCCGTACTCAGCCAGTTATCGAGACTTACGTGGTTAGGTTTAAGATTAAACTTTAATAGCTCACGCTTTGTTGACCACAATATTCAAAGTCTTCTCTGCCCAAAACTCTCCACATCATTTCAATACCTCAATTCACCTCCTTATACTTGATAATTAGAAGTAAAAATTATTCTGAATTGATAAAATCTATTTAGGAAGTTGTAACGACATTTATGCACTCATTATGACATTTGTAACGAATTACTCCAAGGTAGTATACATATGATAGTTCCCCTGTTCGATGGATGGTGCCTGTACATTGAACTCGTCGACGATTTATCGAATGTTATGACGTCAGACGCTAGCAACATTCCTATAAGTTAGGGCTGCCACATCCAGTTATGGATAATCACGTCAGGTGTAAAGGTGGTAACTAAAATAATAACGAATATTTTATTTGCTTTAATGCTTCACATTAATAGCTCAACGCTAATATATTTTATGATAATTTTTTTGTAGACACACGGTTACCTTTACATATATAAAAATGGCCATAAATGGACATACCCTCTTAAATCCTATCTAAATCCCATGAATAATAACTATAATAGTGGTTAAGTCTTAATTATACCTTATAATTATATTTAATGAACATATTTGAAATGGTAGTCTGAATATATGAATAACTTCGCTTCTAGGTTTTAACCAACTAGCATACATGGTAATTTCACAAATTAACTCTTTTACTAAGTATTTAGTTTGTTCGGAAATCTCGCGAGTGCCAACCCTAATATCATGACAGTCGGTATGCGGAAGGTTGAACAGATTTTTCTCTCACCCGATTTTCTGTGCGAACAGCTATCTTTGGACTTCATTCTTAGTTAATTTATTTTTAGTCTCCCTACTCTCAAATAGTATTTTCGTTTTTAACGGCTATTTTACGATACTGCTCCAGATTAATTTTACGATAACTCTTAAAAATGATTTTATTGCAGTAACTAGTTCTATATTTTGGTTTCATCTGCGTGTCTGATTTATGACGTAGGAAATCACATTTAAAACAATTTATCAACCATTCGTCCATCAGCCTTTGGAGGTTTACTATAGGTCTGCTTTCACTGTTCTGCAGCATTCCAATCTGAAACACGAGAGATAAAAACGTCAGCATTCCAAACTATCAACGACCGACTCCTTTAAGTCACGATAACACATCAACAAGAGTAAGACTGATAGGGATCTTCATCGCCAGCATCCATCATCTATCTTGATATCGCGTAAGTTTATGTCGTATTATAAATGGAAACCTGAAGGGATCGAAAGTATGACACGAGCGGTAACAAAGTGCGCGACGCCCGCCCTTGACGCGCTCCGTGCGCGCACAGTTATTTATTCACTGCGCTTTAGTAGAGCAGCGAAACGCATAGAGTACCTATGTACATATAAAATAATTTAATGCATTTGAAATATGTGCCGTCATTATCGTCGTTTCACTTCACAGATTTCACCTGCCGGAGAAATTCTCCTACTACCTAATGTCGCCGCAACTGATGGTATTCTCTATTTTTGGATCACAATGCCACTGTCCTGGCCTTTATGTGTATTTGATGCATAATAGCAAATCAGGTATTTTAATAATTTTTTTTGATATTTGACCCCAAAGTCTCAAAGACTGAAAGACATCTGCCATACATAAACATTGTGGCTGATGAAAATTTTAATTAACAAAATCTTGGAAAATATGCATTGAGATTTCAAATAGCTTCAGTTTACAAATCTTTTAAAATATTGAGCACAATTTTAAAACGGAAATAGAAACAAAGTGAGCGTGATGAATTCACGAGATTATTGAAATTACAAAATAATGTTTACTTTAATAATAAATCAAATATCAACCATGGTCCTTTTTCATTTGGGAATATGTGACTAAAATGTAAGCATTTTAATTTATTTTCGTAACAATACAAATATTATTTTCGTCACGTTGGGTCAGTTTCGTGGCACATAATAAAATTATGTCCTTGCACACTTGATTTCCTTCTTCAATATTCGTCACTCTGTTCATACATGCACGACAGTGTAAAAGACTTCCGACGCTCCCATCAACCAGTATCAGACCTCTACGACCACGAAAGGTAATAAAAAATAAAATGTTGGTATCTCTCTACACCCGAATCCGTCAACATTCGCATTTATTCGTTTATTAATTTTTTGGTTTTATTTAATTTTATTATCATTCTTCTCTCCGTCATTCTACTTGCCTAACCATTGGGGCAGCTTCTTTTTCGATTTTAAATCAACACTCTCATTCCAACAAGGCATCTTCGTCACATCGATCACGCTGCAATGATATCAACTCTACGACGTCTGTGTTCTGTCCTTGAGCTTGGCGCGCGAACAGGTCAAGACTATTTGCAGTTACGGCGGAGAATAACCCTCGTATACAATGATCAATATTACTTGCACCATTTATATCACTGTATATAGAAAGTTTCAGAGCCTGTCCAGTTTTTGGACGATCATTTTTATATGCTTTTATATCATTGTCAGCTTCGTTTCTCGAATGCTTCCAGACGCGACTGGTGATCAAGACAAAGTTTCGATAGGTGTTCGATGTATTGTCATAGGCTCTATCTATACCTACCGTGGTGGAACGTAAACGTAACTGGTGAACTGTGGAAGTGTAGTGCACTCATCTGCCTACATCTTCGGGGATTACAGACACGATGTTACGTTATGTAATTTATTTAAAAAAACGCTCATAGTTACGAGTATAATTATCATAGCCTGCTTTGGACCATAGCTAGATACAGATACAGATTTTAACATAAAATATAATCCACCTTAACAATAGGTTGAGGTTGACGAAACACACGTTATTAACGCGTTAAGCGTTATAAGCGCTTGACAGGATAAGACATGACGGGACGAAACTAAATAATGTATTTCGTTAGCAGATATATTATTATTTACAATAATTTTACGCGCATACATAATTCAAATCATATTTTCTCCTTATACTATGCATTTTTTAAAATTAAGTTGATGCTAAGTTCATTTTATTAAGTGATACAACAGTAAAGACCGCTTATAACGCTGATTTACCAATAATTAATAAAAGGTGTTTAATATTTAGTGCTATATGCTCGGGTCGGGCAACGTATTATTGGGGTTTTCTAATTCAAAATTTCGATAAGCAGCTCCGAGTCAGGATTTGTGCCCAGTATATGGTAATAGGCGTACCCTACGTTCCATGAAATCTCTAACTTCACTGGTGAAATCTGAAAGAAACTACTCCAATCCTCTGTCTATCCCTTTTATGAAAATGTAAGCGTGATGTTACGTTACAAAGGAAACGTTCAGTAATGAAGAATTTACTTAATTACTTAATGTTTTTTCCGGAATTTAATACATCTATTTACAAAATCATCAGCGCAATAGTACAAATTTTGTTTTCAATGGAAATTTACTGGCTTCGTAGAGCGAGCAAAAATTCAATACATCAACGTCATGTTCAAAACACTTATAACGTACATATTGTGTAATTATGAGCTGTGTTTATTAATTATATTATGTTGTTTTTCCCATAACAATAACGTTACATAACGTTGTTGTGCTATGTTTACGTAATCTACTTATACATATATTTAACATGTGTATGTGTGACTTGTTACATAATTGTTATTTTATGATAGTGGCATTGGTATCGTTACAAGGAAGGATTTAGTACTATTTGAGCGAGTATACATGAACGTGCTGTTTGCGTAAACAATTCAAATGTTATATGATATTACATTAATAACTTTGCTAGTAATGATTTTAATGCAGTCTCATAAAAAAATAATTTTCAAAACGTAAACGTAACGTTAGTCCTCTTATCACCGAAGCGGTAGGCAGAGGAATGTAGTTTTCGTACGTTTCACCAGTTAAGTTACGTTCCACTATGGAATAGGTAGTGAACCTATTGCCGTGCATCGAGCACATATCCAAGCATTGTGCCACAATTAGAATTTATAAGTTAGAAAAATACAATGTTGCTTGAACTGTGATTTGAACACAATACGTGTCGATCGGTAGTCACGTTTGAAAACGCTTTTGGGTCGCTACTAATAACATTAAGATCATTGAATTAAACTTGTTAAAATTAGGTAAAAACTTTAACATTGTTTAAAACGTTCACTTTACCTAACTACTATTTTGTAGAAAAGTACCTACCACCATAACATAAGCTACGTATTGGTACCTTATTGTAATTAAAAGCATTCTAGTTACAATAATTGCAATAAGAATGAAAATATGAGAAAAAATAACCTCATGAAACAACAAATATGATCTAAACATTAACGTGGGTCATTTGGTTTAAGCCACAACAATGTTCGTATGAAATACGTTGGACTACATTGTAATATGTAAATCTATATAAAATACCTACGTATGTGTTGATGCAGTTTTATTATTGTTCTCATAAGCGACAGATAAATGAACGCGTCCTTACCATTTCTGAACGCGTTAAAGTACAAAAGCCCGCCAAAAATAAACGTCAAAAAATGCAAGATGGCCGCCGGCGCCGCTGCGACCTCGGGGAGTCAGGAAGTGCACGTAATACCAATGAACTTTTCAATGTTACCCACTTATACGGCTCGGATCCTGGTTTACGAACAAACATGCACTTCGTTCAGCTTATAAACATAATTACTGGTATTATAAAGCAAGATGCACGACAATTCATATATGAAGGTATTAACGCCTCAACGGTCAAAATCGCTTTGTCTGCCGATGGCGTCGTTTCACTCGGCCTCGAGACGCTGCTGTCTCAAAAATTACCGCCTTCTGTTAACGCATATTATAAATACTTGATATTTACATAATAATTGAGGTGAAGGTGGTGTGACGAGATTGAAAATATAGTTACGAAAGAATTATTCGACTTATAATAACAATTGTGATTTTTATTAAGTAGTATTTAATTAAATCTAAGTTCATAATTTCTACTTCATAATCGTCTGCAGAGTTACTACGCATAAACAAAAGTATGTTTATGCGTATTTATTTTTTACTTATTTACGATACGCAAAGACAATTCATTTATTGCATTTCAGCATAGTTTGATTTTACTTTATATGTGTTATGTGGTTATACTTAAATTAAAGCTTTATTTGTGCATCATTGTTGCAATAAGCTTCTCTGTCAGTATCTTAGGTTATTTAAAACTTTGCCTGTTGTAATCAATATATTAACATTTTAGTTTTGCATACATACATATTATATCTTCACGCCACATAAATTACAGGATAGATATAGGTACAGTTACATTGTAGGTAATTTACATTTCTTGGCGTAGACATTTATTATTATTAAATTACACGGTTAAATTATATTATGCAATATTGTTAGTACAAAAATACTAAAATGACAATAAATAAAATTAAAGTTGGAGGTAGAAAGATAAAAATTTGGAGCCACAGGTAGTTTTTGATGCCAAATGTAAAAAAAAATAAGAAAAAAAATCGCTTAATAAACTGATTTTTTTCTGTATAGGGTCATCCTTACCACTTAAATATATAAATATATTGCCTACGACCTATTCTCAGACCTACGAAATATACACAAAAACTTCACGACCCTCGGTGAAGCCGTTTCGGAGTAATTCAACCACTAACACTGCTACACAAGTTTTTATATAAGTAAAGTAAAAGTAACTTCACGCCTGTAATCCCCGAAGAGGTAGGCAGATGAATGTAGAACCACTCCCACGTTTCACCAGTATATAAGTATTACATTTATATTTTACATTTCAGTTCACGTACCTATTTATAATTCTATGCTTATTCAACTTTCAAATTGACAATATAAAGATTTTCGGATGTTTTATATTGAAACCCAACAACAAAATATTGTACTGTTATATGTATACTGTTCTCACTCAAAATCGGTTTGTAACGTTATTTTCTAACGTTTCGCGGTGTTAGCTTACGGTTCGTTTTCGGTACGTGCCGTTAGCAAAAAAATTCTTATGACCCACTCGTTTTTATTAACAGAGATGTAACTTACTGACCTAGTTCATAGTTGTTACGGTAAATTGATTGATTGCTTCGTGCGAAACTATTGATAGATAGCTATATATAGAAAGGGAGAGAAATAGAAAGACAGAGAGAGAAAGAACATATTTTTCACATAAAGACACAAAGCATCGGTATACATGTATCCACAAGATAATATAATGTCTATATTATGCCGAATGGATAGGCAGAGGTGAGTAGTAAACTTCCACAATTCATTCATCTGTTGTAACAGTTGGCTAAAAACCGCTCAGACCTACCGTGAGAAACCATGGGCGCTGGTTTCAAGTCCACAAATAACACGTAGACTTTACTCAATAGATAGTATTATTTCATCTAAGATACTTTTAACGAGGCAACAAATAAACTTGCTTGATAATTTCGCATACTAACAGCAGTTGCTTGATGTGACACTAAAACGTAACATCACGCCTTTAATCCCCGAAGGGGTAGGCAAAGGAGTGCAGTACATTCCCACGTTTCGTAATCTATGTTTACTCCCCACCATGGAACAGGGGTTGACCACATTGACATACACCGGGCACAAATCCATATTATATAGTTATGCTATATTTTATCGACAACCTATCTTTCCATTGGGTTGTACGTAAAACGATGAAACTTCATTGGAATTACCACAGACGATTACACGGTTATTTTAAGCCAGTAGTAGCCAGTATTATCAATACTACTTAATATTTATGTATTAGGAATTACCCGTGCCAAGTTTCCGTCACACTAAAATACATAGTTACAACAACGAATTATGTATTTGTAGACGCAAATGGAGAGGAAAATTGGTATTTAATTTGTCTTAAATAAAATTTTGTATTGAAATTAAATTAAGCTTAATATTACATACTATATTAATAATTTTCATCGTTATGACATAAGATTCATGAATTTATTCATTTTAAAACGTACATCTGACATTAGACACGTATTTTGCGAGTCTTTTTTATGTCCTAACAAAGCTAACTGCGTATGTAATAATGAAGGTTTGGAAAAGTATAGTTTAAATGTATATTTTATATGACTTGAAAATATTTTTTATCAGTTTTTTAAGATATATACATCTATGTACATGTCACCGTCGTATGTGAAATAGACAATTTACGTAACATCACGTGTGTAATCCCCGAAGAGGTAGATAGAGGAGAATAGTGCTCTCCCACGTTTCTCTATTAGTTAAGTTTACATCCCACCATGGAATGAAGTTGAGCCTATGGCCATATACCGGGTATAAAATCAGACTCTGAGCCACTACTAAATGTTGTAAATAAGCGAAATAGACAATAGGAGTTATTTATATAATTATATATCACGGAACCTAAACTGCGCCGGAACGGCTTATGTATCAATATTTATTTATTTATCTGTGGTATTTTTATCTACCACGTTAGATACAATATTAAAATTATATAATATTATTTAATTACAATGCTATATTATTATAAACGGATTATACTGGTAGACTAATATTGTAATGAACAGTGTTTGGTTATTAACATGTGTGCATGTGTTTGTGTGTGTGTGTGCGTCTGTGCATGGGTGTGTGTGCGCTATGTTTGTGTGTAACTATTTGTGTAAACGTACGTGTAGCATTGTTGTCCTATTAAATAATGTAAATTTATATCAACCGGTGCAACTTAATTAATTTTGATTTAATTTATGAAACTAATACAGTAATGAAAGAACTCGCACGTGACCTTCTTAACCTAAACTGCTCACAGCCTACACTATAGTAACCAACCAGCTAAAAAATATATGTACATTAATACATGTATTTTCAAATACATATTTTTATATATAAATTATACCTATGTACCCGTACTTCGTTGCAACCAGCTGCAGAAAACACATTGCACCAAAAATACGAAAGACATAATTTTTATTGACTAGAAATTGAATCCTCAATTGCCGGTTTTCTAGTCAAGTACACCAGCTTATAGAATACTTGGCCATTTTGGCATGTCTGCGTTTTGCATCCTTGAAACTGACGTAAATTTACTTGGCAGGAGAAAAAGAGTTTTCTCTTGATGAAACATGAACAGTTAATTCTTCTTGTCACCCGCGAGTCTAATAAGATCAAGAACGAACTGCCAACCTTCTTTATCAGCAGAGGCACTGCAAGAATAACGAAAAGACATCCTCCAAAAATTATTTCAGTTACTTATTACAGACAAAATTTGTGCAAAACAGTGCAATGGAATAATTTTAACATATCACGTTGACATTGAATTATGACGCAAAGGACAGAGTGGCATCAAGACAAATGCTTCTACAAAAGATTTGCACCAATCTGGCCCAAGTTCTGTTTGTCAAAGTCTGTTCATCCAAGTGTGTCAAAAGTTCCAAGAGATTTATTTCGAGAGCTTTATAAAGGAGAGGACTTTGTGTTGAATCTCAAGGAACTGATAAGTACGCTTTTAATAATATCGTTATGCGCGTAAAACGTTCCAGTTGAAGCTTCAACTTGAAGCTTACTTTGTGATCAGATGGCCGTGTATAGAGATGTCCCAATGCAACGTTATATTATTACAAGATATTGTAATACGGATTCAGCAAATATTTTATTTTATATTTATAGCAATACCTATCTACAGTGCCCGATGCATGGCAATAGACTCACCACCTATTCCATAGTGGGACGTAAACGTAACTGGTGTAACGTGCGAGTGTTCTGCTTTCCTCTGCCCACCTCTTCGGGGATTACAGGCGTGAAGTTACGTTACCTATCTACAGTTATCACATTAGCCATCGTTGCTTCAGTACAGGACATGAGGATCTCCTAAATGTGCCACAG
>DWTO01006259.1:0-10153 GCA_018244755.1 Jemadia pseudognetus
GGTTGCAAAAGCGACTGCCGATCAGGAGGTCCTGAGTTCGATTCCCGGGTCAGGCTCTATTAAAATTTTTCTCATTTTGATTTTCTAGTAGTGGCTCGAAGCTTGGATATGTGCCCTTTCTTCTTCTTCTTTTGCGTTTCCGCGGCAAGGGATATTTAATCTTTAAACAAATATCACTAAAGGAAGAAATGGGAACCAGAATTTGATATGAGCATCTTCATAGCAGGAGGCTGAAATCTACAGTACCGGACATATTTGTGTTTATAGATATGAAGAACTCACAAGCTTAATAAGTTTTATGCCTGAATCACACAGAAATCATTTTGGCAACAAATACTTTGACATATGTTAAATGTATTAGATAAGATTGCTTAAATTAAACATTATTTTATTGTCACAAACCGAAGTATAAAGTCATTGTTCATAGTTTTATATTTGAAAGTAAAGGTATTCGGGCCGCGTAATGCTGTGGTCGCTTCAGCCAACACACATTTAGATCAAATCCCCAACAGAGCTGAAATTAAAATTCACGTCGCGTACTAGAAATTGTGTATCTTTCGTGTCAGTCAACACGGCAACGGAGTGGCCGGTTTTGTACAGAGTCATTGTAAGAATTTTCGCTTCTCACCGTACATGAGATCCTTGAACTCACAGACCCCGGTGCTATTACGTGAGGAAAATTAGTGCGGTCAGAATGACGGTCGTATGCAGGAAAATACACAAATAAAATCAACCATATTTTCTACACAATCACTCGTATCTGGTACAGATCATGCGCGTAATAAATCTGTGAACGCTTAGCGCTCACTCAGTCTTCTTTGCTCGATGAACTAAGTTAAGCGCTAGGGCGGCAGCGAAATGATTCTTGTAACGTGCATAGCCGTTGTCCTGTTCTGTACTGTGGTCTTCAGATATAGGAGGAGACGAATGTATCAGTTAGCGACGTTAGTGCCGACCATAGAGGATGAACTGCCAGTCATCGGGATCGCGCATACATTTATAGGAAACAATGAGGGTAAGGAAATCTTGTATTTAATACGGAAGTTAAAAATTCTTATTACCTTTTTATTACAAATACAATGTTTTTGAAGTGTAAAAACGATTTTTTTTGAAGTTATTTAGTTACAATTGTTCTATTGATTTTATTTTTATTAATACAAATTATATATAAATTTAAAGTATACAAATATAGTATAACAATCTGTGGCATACAAATGTGCATTGAAAGTTGTAAAAATAAACCATACAAATAATATTTCATTCATGTCATATGTAAGGAACATTGTTGTTTAAGAGTATCTATAAAATAATTTTAATATTATTTACCTACTAATAAAATAATATATTAGACACATATGAAAGAAGACATGTTAAATTATATGAAAAAAATATTTTCAGATATCATGAACACGCTGAAGAGGTTAAGTTATGAGGCCATATCCACTAAGGGGGCAGTCCGCGGCTGGTTAAACCATATATTGTATTTCTGTAAGAGTAGTGTTAATTTTGTAACCAACATTGTAATAACAAAGTTTTCTTACTGCATTCTTTGTTTTTTCGGAAACCTGTGAATACTTTTGATTTTATTTACTTATTATTCATTTATCGTCACGTCCGATTTTATTATGGCGTAGGTACATTGAGAGCAACAAGGGCCAAACACTTTGGCCCCGTTACCCTTATAGATGTGACTTACCTACTTCATCTACATTTGATTTATTCTGTAATGTTACCTTCTTGTAAACCTTTTTACTGTAGTGTTGGTGAATCCAGTCGACGTAGAAATAGTACTTAAGTCCTGTTTGGAGAAAGACGATCTTCACCGCTTCGTTAAACACATTATTGGCAATGGCGGGATATTTGCACCAGGTGGGGCAACCTTGAAATATTCGTATAAATTAATTTCAATATATTTTTAAAAATAACTTAAGATATGACATAACACGAAATAATTTTTTAATTTTAAAATTAAGGAATTATTAAGTACAACAATATTTTTTTATTCATACCAAGATTTAATAGCGACAGATGTGACCTTTTACGCGTGTCTAATTATATCGTCCGTGTGTGTTACATTATTTTATTCAGTTTCAATATGGAGACGCAGGCGTAAGATTTTACTGCCGGCCTTCAGACCAAAAATCGTGGAAAACTTCGTGGAAGTGTTCTCGGAACAGAGTGAGAAGCTGTCGACGCAGTTGGAGGCGCATTCTAATAAGGGACAATTTAGTATTTGGCCATTTCTCAGCAGTTACACATTAGATTCAGTACTTCGTGAGTATTTACTTTACATAACCAAATATAAGATAGTTTCGTGTTGTTTCTTAATATGCTTGCAGTTTTTAATATGCTTAAAGATGACTCCAAATCATACATCATTACTCATATCTACTGTTTTAAGAGATTACTAGTTACAGTTAAGTACGCGGTTCGTTTTATAAGGTTTTCCAAAACCCGAATATTTCTTCTTCCATCTCCAAGAGTTTTGAGTTAAAATATTAGCAAATCTGATTGTTCAAACTCGTGTTTTTAAGATGAAATATTAATTGCTATAACTAACAATAAAAGAAATATTGTGAGAAAATCTACATACCGTAGAGCTTATCGTAGTGTCCTTGAATTTGTCTGAGATCTATCTATCATCATTATTCTAGTATATTCAAGTACCTATAGTCTAAAAGTCTTCCCATAAAGAGACAAGGTTCCTTTTCACCAGTGAAACGATAAACATGCTTATGATATTTTTCGATAAAGGAGCTTATAGTGGTTGTAAATGTAAAAAAAGAAATGAAATTAATTAAGCAAGTACTCGCGTTTCGATTATTAACAGTTCGATTTGTTATAGAAACCGCGATGGGTGTAAAAATAAATGCGCTTGGAAACTCCAACTCGCCGTTCCTAAGGGCCATGAACACAGTGTTGCAGTTGGCATGCGAGCGGATATTCCACCTGTGGTTGCAACCAGAGTGGCTGTACAGACTGTTCCCGCAGTACCCCAAACACAAAAAATGTATAAAGGAGTTGCATGATTTCACTGATAAGGTACTAATTTTTATAATAGCTAGAACAATTAAGGTATGACGAACAACCTAATGAGGTATAATTAATGTTATTAGTTAAAGCACAAAATGGCGCTAACAGATTTCTCGTGGTTGTCTGTCTATTAGCCGAACAACGACTAGCATTTTATGTACATCGCGTTCAATGTTGCAATGGGAAATAAAGTTTCTAAAGAACAAAATAAAGGACTAAGAGATCCAAATAATTCCAAATATTTCAAGAAATTAAATTAGTGTTTGTAGTACTTTCTTTATTTTATGATGTAATTTTATTGCAGGAATATGTGTTCATATTAATTTTAATTATTAACTAAACTTGTTACATCTTGCATCAATAAGTGGCGATTGCTTGTAACATATTTTCTGTATAAAAATATTATATTTTATTATATCAAATATTTGATTTTTTTGTCAAGGTCATTGAAGACAAGCGAAAAGAACTGAAGAACAGGAAAAACGATCAAACGGAATCCGACAGTCATTATGGTAATTTTATGTGTTATCCCCTTGCTGCTGCAAATACTAAATGAAAATGGAAAGGTAAAACAGTACCTTGTAAAATTTTGGGTCAAAAAAGCAATTCAAGCGATGTAGTCGTATCTTTATCTACGTGATTAGATTATCTATTTGCTTAAATAACATCTGTTATTTTGGTATGGGCTGGCATCCGATCTATCCGAAGTCCTCGCTCATAAGTTTTCGGCGTTCGCAGTGAGGTCACACGGGAAAGCCCTTAGTAGAGCTATTCTTAGTAGCATACTTTATTTAAATCGGTAAATTGGGTATCGCAACGATATCTAAAAACGGTCAGTAGACAAAGTTTCAGTTGTGACAAATTTCGAGCGTATATGATTACGTTGATTCCATAAACGCAGGAACAAATTAAATATCTAGACACACTGTTGTTTCAGATTTAGACAGTTACCGAAAAAACACGTTCCTCGATCTACTTATATCATTATCTGGTGGCGAAAATGGATACAACAACGTAGAATTAAGGGAAGAAGTACTAACGCTGACGATCGCTGGGACGGATACGTCTGCTGTAGCCATCGGATATACACTGCTTTTGTTGTCCAAGTATCCTGCGGTGCAGGAAAAAGTGTTTGAAGAGTGAGTTAATTAAATTGGTACTCGTATATAGAATAGATACAATGTTTAAGCCACGATTGTACTGACAGTGAGTGCATTTCTGAATAATCTAATTTGCACTGTGTGACATGTTAGTTCGATTATGACAGTGTTCTATATAAATGTAGCGTTGTACGAACAAAATAGTTATTAAATAATTTGCTCTAATTACTCGGTGCTCTCTGCCTATCGCCTGAGGGACCTGGCGTAAAGAGGTGTAAATATATGTTAGACTATGAACACTTCTCCATAACGTCAATAATGTATAAATATATTATATTTGTAACGTGTCAATAATTGTAAGAAGCCGTATGAAATTGGTTTTGAAGTTGATCGATGTGTAATAATAATAATTGTACTAAATAATAATTTTAAGTATTGTACCCAAAATCGCAAATAAGAAAAAATCCTTGTCCATTTTTCAGAATACAAGAGGTGTTCGGTGATTCCGATCGCTGCTTAGAAAAAGATGATTTAATAAAATTAAAATATCTAGAACGTGTAGTAAAAGAGTCACTAAGACTCTTTCCCCCTGTACCTTTTATAATAAGAAAAGTATTACAAGATATTAAGCTACGTAAGTATGCACATACGTATATAAATTAGTTTAAAAAGTATCGAGTACTTTTAAATAGGGCAAAGAGTTGTAGTACACTGTCACGTTTCACCAGTTAAAAATAATATGCCCTAAATTTGAAGCTGCCACAATAGTCCTTATTCTTTGAAATTCAAATGCGCAAACCCTTCGCCCAGTTTTCCATACATCTTTCGTAATTGGTTAAGCTCAGTGCCTGCAGAGAATTTTCAGAGCTTCGATCGATACAAAGCGCATTCCACGAAGTGATAATTTTTTCTTCATTACGGTTTGTTGGAACAGCTTGTTTAAGAAACTGAATGACAGATCTCGGTCAAACATCGCACCGTGTTAAATACAGTACCATCAACTTTCAGAATAACATTTACAGCAATTTTTTTGGGCATATGTTTAATGATACCTTTTAGATACTTTTTACGTTTTTCCACAGTAGTGCACATTACACATAGTATTATCTTGTATTCAGGTTCTTTGTCTTAAGTTTTTTGTGGTACACGTATGTAGTAAATGGAAACGTAATTTTAGCTTGGTTGCTTTTATCACAAAATTTTAAATAAAGCCAATTAGGGAAAGATTACATTTTTTTTGAGATGCGCTTTTATCTTTTCATGGGGAAGTGAAGGTAAGTCGTCACTGTTGCTCAGCATCTAATACGAATGTAAACATGTGTATAATATTTTACGTATTTCTTTTCTTAAGCCTCAAGCGGATACACGCTCCCTGCTGGATCAGGAATAGTTATATCTATCTGGGGGACGCATCGTGATCCCAACTATTGGGGCCCCGATGCGGAGGTCTTTGATCCCGACAGGTTCCTGCCTGAGAGGTTCAACCTGAAACACGCCTGCAGTTACATGCCCTTTAGTAATGGACCGAGAAACTGTCTTGGTAAGATTCTAAAACTTCATATTTCAATCGCCTATACGATCATCAAATTCTATAAACAAAAGTAATTTAGTTTAAACAAAGTTCATGGTTGAATGCTGCCCATCACAAAATAAGAACAAAAATGGCTTCGTGATTATATGCACTTTGGCTGGCGTCGCTTGCATTAGCCTTATTCTGTCTTATAGATGAAAGCCCTAACTTGGGTCTTTTATTGGAAGTTTTTCATTAGTGTACTCACTCACATTTAGTAAGAAATTGGGTATAACTTAAGGCCACCGGGCTCACGGCAGTTCGGTATGGTTTGTTTCGAAAGCTCTGCCCCTGCATAACAGAGTTACTATTAACTAAACATTCATATCTAATTATGTCTTTGCTGGTGTTGGCTATACCCGTTTATTCATTATCATTATCAGCCCGTGTCAATCCACTGCGGTACATAGGCCTCCCCTGAAGGGTTTTCGCCCAAATATATTATTCAATATTATTCGTTTTAATATAATGTATGAAATTACCGTAAATAATAATATTGATTTTGATGACAATTAATTGTGAATAAGTAATTGAACGAGAATTGTGTACTAAGTGTCCTGTTTTAGTATGTCAAGTGTTCGGCTACATACATATCTTTACGCCAGATCCCACCCGGGTACGCAGAGAGCACCGAGTGCTAAATATTTCTTTCCTTATCCTTAGTGTTCAACTAGTTAACTGTATATTATATTTATCTATGTATGTGAATGATATTTCATTTGATTACAGGCTATCAGTACGCCTTGATGTCAATAAAGACGGCACTCACGGCGATCCTGCGTAAGTACAGAGTGGTGGGGGAGGAAGAACGGAGCGACGTACCTCACATCAGAGTCAGACTGGACATCATGATGAAAGCCGTAGACGACTATCAACTGGCTTTGGAAAAGCGAACGAAAATTGCTACCAGTAACTAGTATCAATATAATTACATTAAAAATGACAAATGAGGTTCGTAGTTTTTTTCGCGTACCAGATGATTTCCTATTAAACAATGTCTTCTTTATTTCCCAGATACAAATGTTCTTAGCTAGCACACAATGACTTTTAATGTTCCGTGTAAAGAAGCATGCGGGATTTTTTTTTATTTTTTATTGTACTATTTTCCTTTGCTTAATGCTTAACGCGAGTTCTTAAAGACGATACTTATAAGAAGGTGTAACCCTATCCTATGATAGAACGATTTAAAAATGAACGAATATCATTAGAAGAATGGTTACCGATATATGAAATACGACGATGCAGGTTAACAAGTAATTTCTGTACCTATATTCTGTCAGTGTAGGGATTAAACGATTTTATTTATAACGAGGCCAGTAATCATAATAATTCCGTCTTGAGAATTAGTGCAATAAGCGTGGCGGCCAGTTAAAGGAAAATGTACCAGCCAAGGTGTTGTGTTTAATACAGCAATACAACATAAAATATATTTTGTTGTTTGTGTTGTTCGTTTTTAGGCTTTGAACATTTTCAAATAGACTCTGACTTAAAACATCAAATTGTTTATTGTAATGCCCGGTATATGGATACTTTGGGAAATACTGAATATATGCTTTTTAATAATGTTATAAAAACTACTTTATATTAAAAAATATAGTCTACCTATCTCTCGATTCGCACAAGTCTTCAGCAAAAAATTAGACCAGTAGGACTTATTTGAAGATCGGAATACAGCAGTAGTTGCTTTCAAGAATATTATAAGTATGACAAACGCTATTTATGAAAATAATCTATGATATCTGTCAAACTGACAGGCTGCAGCTTCCAGATATACACGCCTTACCAATAGGTAAAGTCGGCTTAAGAGGTTGCTTTGAATACTTTTATAATCACTCCTTATCCAGACCTATCAGTACATGAACAATCACTACATGAGTTCGTCCACGGATTTGTGTGAACATAATTATAAAAGAAAAACACCACTGCATGTTAGACATTTCGTGAGTAACATTTTTAAACTTTGTAGTTTATCTTAACTCACGTATGCTTTTTCAGTATCAATAAAATTTTTGACCCCATCAGAGGTACTGTTTCTTAAGATTCCGCCATACATTTTGAATTTACTGGAATAACTTGACATTTTCAATTTTAAAACTTGAGCATGGATGTGATACTTATGTGAATATGCTAGAAAATGATTTAAACCTTTCTCATTCCGTAGGAGACCCTTGTCCAAGGGCAAAATTATCTGTTCTGAAAGTTGCCAGTTTTGAGTCTTTGAGCGGTAGTAATTAGTACGTAACAAAAAAATATAGACTACAGGATTTAATGGCGGCTAAATCGATTTCAGGGTTTGAAGCGTATATGAATCGGCTATTGAAAATCAATTGTCTATTATCTATTGACTAAATTTTAATTTCATAATTAAGAAATAAGGCAAATGCTTTCAAATCTGTCGGTACTTTTGTGATATTTCACAAATGTGTATTTAATAGCACGGGCTAGCCATTGGATGTCACGTGAACAAAGTATAGTAATTTCTCTGAATGTCAGGAATATTTGATGGTAAATAACGTTAATAGTAGAATGTTGCCGTCCGTCCTTCGAACTTAGGGACACTAATGACTAACGATATTACCCCGCGTAATTTGACAGGGATGCAATTTTATATTCTGACAATTGCCAACAGTCTGAGCGATTTGATCTAGATTAGCATAATCGACTTCAATATATATTCGTAAATGTGGAATGAGTTTCCTTCTGCTGTGCTTCTTTATGGGACGCATGGACTCGGGCTTTTGAAGAAAGTCACTATGAGAGTTCTTTGAAAGTCGGTAAAGCAATCGCAAATCGTGTAGCAAAGATCTATACGGGAAGTGAAAACCCATCAGAGAGTCCATCTGCCTGTTTACTGGGGTAACATTTTGTTAATAAAAAGAAAGACGTGAACAGAGTAAGGAATGCAATGCTCACAAACCTTTGATGTCTTGTACTTTATTTTATAGATGTTCCTTAAGGATTGTTAACTGAAGCCAGTCACGGTGTGTCCTAGGGGTGTTTTTATGATAATAGGTACAGTTATTACTCGTGGCTTGCACGCAAGGATGTTTTGAAAATCAAACAAAGAAAATCAATTACGTCATGACCTTTAGAAGAAAAGTTGAAAAAACGTTTTTGCGTAATTATATTGAATCGTTTTTGACGGTGACCTTATTGTAACGGTTTTACGAATTTCTCATTGTTTCTCTGACATTAATCCCTAAGATGTCGTGCGGGATAATTCTTGGGAAGAAACTTGGAAAGTCTCGTATATTTGTGCATTCACTTCGCGTTTCAGACACGTACTATTATATTGAATTAAGTTATTATTTTGATTAAGTGTTACAGCTTGGCAACTATAAATACGGCGGCACATATGAACGCTTTAAAAATTCTCCAACATTATCTAACATCAAAGTTACTAGACAGTGGCAATAGACTCACCACCTATTCCATAATGGGAGGTAAAAAGTAACTGGTGAAACGTGGGAGTGGTCTGCATTCCTCTGCCTATCTCGTCGGAGATTACAGGCGTGAAGTTACTTTTTAGATATTACTTTGTCTTGGGCTAAGTTTATTTTTGAGTTGCCATAGATTACTATCCTTTGCCTGTCACGAACTCGGACGAATCAAATTAGGCAACATTTTTATCTACTTACATTAGTTCAACATCGCTATAATTTTCGATCACATTGGAAAGATAATTTCAGCGGAGTTATTTTTAAAGATAGACCCAGTTTTATATCAATCGCATTAACCTTCAGCGAGTGCCGTCCGCAAATAGAAAACGTCACGTCATTAGCTTCCTCAAAAGGCATTTACTCAGTTACGATGGTTCCAGCTGAAAGCCCGCCGTGTCACGAATGCTCGGCTATAAATCATTTGGATTACCTTAGCTTGACGGTTGCAGTCACAGTATTGTCGGGAAGACAGTGTCGGGTGGGCGGGCGCGCGGTATAGTCGCCCTCGTCCCGTCGCCCGTTATCGTGAACGTAACGCTCAAACGGGCCTTTAACGTGTCTCGGCCGATATCTGATCTTGGGTAAAGAACGACTGCGATCTCTCTATGAGAAGCCGGCATGCGATTTACGCGTTTGCGTACACACAACTTTGATTTGTTTCGCGATGTGTAATAAAATACACAGAGCGGCCGATAGTTGATATGAAGCGGCCAAAGTTTAGTTTCGTTAGTGGAATGTAAGTTGTCTGTTATATTTGAATCTTTGATAAATTTATTTCGCCATTAATTGTGGTTATTAATTTTAATATAGAAGCTCGGCGGTGGATACCTAATGGCGGAACATTTCCAAAGCGACGAACCTTTTATATACCGGCTTAATGATAACGGCTCCGGACCAAGTTTGCTCGTGAAGGTACGTTGAAATGATTCGTTTGATGTTTTAAAGTTGAATGCGAGGTTAATCTATACTTATAATAAATCTGTAGAGAGATCAATTGTGTACATGAAATA
>DWTO01006260.1:0-10147 GCA_018244755.1 Jemadia pseudognetus
GTGGCGCTCTTTGGGGGAGACCTATGTCCAGCAGTGGACTGAGATAGGCTGATGATGATGACGATGATGACTATTTAACATAATGAAAACTTGTGTAGGTAACTGAACGCAACACATATCCTGCAAGCAAGCATATTCACGACCCGCAAGCATGGTACACAAATATTAAATGTTAAATGTACAGATCCTTAGCAATCTACCACCCTGCTAATGTCACGAGAACTTCTTGTCATAATAATGTATATTTTTTCAACAGATCAATTCAATTTCTCGCCACTTATTACTGAGAGTCAAGAGCCATCGTTGAGCGGGTTTATTTCTTGCTTTATAGCTCTACCAGTTCTAGAACATAATTCAACTGAGTGTTACCATGAATCTCCCAGGGTTTTTCTATATTAGCCGGGACCTGGTTTAACCTTACCCTCAATATAATGACAGTCACACTTTTTATCCAACCACTTATTATTACCTTTGTTACTCCCTACGTTGAGGCTAGTATTCATTCTCTTCATTATATACTCAACGATACATTTACAAATAATGTACCAACTTGTTTTGAAATTATTTTCTTGAAAATAGGATTATGACGAAAGTATTAGGTTTCTATAATTAAGTGTAAAATTTTCAAAGTTTGAACTGACCGTCGTGAAGTTATCAACTCGAAAGATGGACGAAGGTGATCAGTTTCTGGGAAAATCGTAAGCAAAACCTGAACAACGAAAGAGTGAGTAATAATTTTAACATACGAATAAAATGATAGAACGAAGCCAAATAGACAAATACCAAATGTTATTTATGTTTTTTTTCGTAAAATTGTAGATGAAATTTATAATTTTTTTTTTCGTAAAATTAAAGAAGAAATTTATAAATCTATTACAAATGTACTAATTCCAAAGATATGTAGACCTTAAATCTATGTCTATCTACCATAGTTTCAAAGCTGGCACAAAAAAGCAAACACTACTGTCAATCGATAGAAAAAGAGACACGATGTTTCCATTTATGTTGTAAGTCTGTTTCTGTCTTCTGCCACTTTTATTAAATGATATAATATTTTTATTTAATATCACAATAATAGGAGAACAAAGTGATTCAAGAACATTGAAATCTTTGATATGTAAAAATTACGTTAAGCAAAAAATAATACAGCATAATAAGCAGCGTATTACGTGCGCTTCGCTTAAGCCACAAGCCCTGTACCACGGTACTCCGTCGCGCTTCGTATGTCAAAGTCTTCCACTGCAACTAAAACGTTTCTTAGAATGCATTAATCATAGTATTTTAACTTCACCCACTCTAAAACTTACTTGAAAACATAATCACAGTTGAAACCACGCGATAACCTAATTTTAAGGTATTAAAAAATTTATCTTCCCATTCTGTTACAGGACGGACATACAATTATTTAAAGGATATCCGACATATAAGTTTGGTTTCCACTAGGATATTTGAATTACAACTTTTCGAGCCCAAAAAATGCACGACCTATACCTAAACTTATTGATCCAAATAGAAAATCAATTCTATTTCATGGCCAAAGTGGAGATCATGCTATTCCTGACAAAGGAAAAAACCTGAGGATACTATAATATTGGTGATGGTGAAGATTCAAGGTCAATTGGCTTTCTGCCTATGAAAATACTGTACTCAATTTAATATGTCAGATAATATAATGGGTACAGAACATGGAACTCCAATTTGATGTACATTTTAAATTTAGTTTTATTCAGACAAACTAAAGAGCAATCAGATCTGTTGTTGATTAAACTACAATAACACTGTCGTTACACCAGCGCAGCGCACCCGAGATATGAAAGTTCTCAGTTAAACGTAACGCGATGTGAACTTTATTCACGTAAAATTTATAGTTCATATCACAAAACAACGGGTGGCCATAGCGGACAAAAGACATATGTAATCAACCTCCGGTAAGAGAAATATATCTGTTAGTGTCTGTTAGTATAGCCAGTATCAGAGGCTATTAGTGAATATGAGTTATAGGACTGTTGAATTGAAGTCTTAGTATTCATTAGTCCGATTAGTATCTATAATAAAACGTTAATATGAATGCAACTACTATTATTCAATACTGGTCCTATTCGAATAAGGAATTTCTAATAATACATATTACCTTCTAGGCTTATTATTTTTAATTGGCTTTTTTCACTTCTAATTATTACGTAAATACTTGCATTCTAAGTCCTTGTATTAGTAATATTTATACTGGGTAAATCAAAATAGATTACAATTTAATATATCTGAAATAACAAATTTTAATTTTAATTCCAAACGAGAACACACGTAAAGTCTACGTTTACACAAATTAGGATAAATTAAAATTTGTGTATTTCCAAGAATTTAAATTTAAACAAGGACTAAGCATGCAGACAACAAAAGCACACTCGCATGTGACACCTTGATAACACGTCCACTTAATTAAAACCAACGCTTGAGACGAAATAAGTACGTATTTAATTCGGCAATTAGACAGCACAATCATACTAATATTAACCGTAAAGAGTTATCGTTGAAAATGAGATGCTCCTTTAATTTTCTAGAAATCGCCTCGCCTTGACTCCGTTTTAATTCGACAAGAGGAGCCAGCAATCAGAAGAACTAACGGCGGCTCCAACGAGCCATTTTCATACGCGAGAGGGGCTTTGCAAACGACGCGGTATTAGTTCTCAACTGATTACATTCCACGTCCGCACGAAGAACTCACAATGGAGTAGCAACGAATAAACTTCATTACGCCGAGTTAAGCATGGGAAATTTTATGGTGGAATTATCTTCGAACGCCATTGCGAACACTTACGATTGTACTCGCGTAGACGCCTACGTCGCAATATTCCGACGTGCGTTCGGCAAAGCGTCACCTGGTGCGCCGGGGAACATTAACATTTCACGGAACCTGAATAACTATGCATCCACAAATTTTCTTTGAACCCCACACAGCACAAAAGCAGGCTGGAGTTTTATATTATGCAAAAGGATTCTGTTGTAGGCTGATGGAGTACGGACCTTTGCGAAGTGTAAATAGTGGCCGATAGAGGGTTTCGGCAGAAGAGAACTAAATCAGTCTTTGTCTCGCATTAAGAGCTATCCTTTTGAGAGATTTTTCAACTGTTCTAAAGCTGAAATGTGAAATGTATTGAATGTTGAAATCTTTCAACCTCCTCTATACGGATTTTAAAATGGTATTCTAAAGCTCTTTGGGTGCTATTTTCAAGTTTTCCTTTATCCCGATTCCTAAAATACGTCCTTTACATTTTTCTATGGAAATGGAGGAGATTATTACCGAACCTGTTCATGTTACGTTCTCCTTTATTTAAAAGAATTACTGTATATTCCATCCTCATTACGATGTTGATTACGTCTTTGAATACAGTAGCTTTAGTGAAATATACAACGCAAACTTCAGTTAATTAGGACGTATTGTAGATAAAACGTCAATATCACACTGATGACACATTAATATTTTATGATAAGTATGTAGGTAGCATTTACTTCGTACTTACAATACAAAGTTACCCAAATCTTTAGGCGAATACAACTAACATATACGTGAGTTGATTTAACTTTAACTGAATCCAACTTGTGTTCGTCGCACAGTAATAATATCTACTGCGACAAAATAAGTTTTAATTAATGGATCGGCACTAAGAGAGGTGCGTAGCGATTGGGGATAGCGCTCTGTTACAAACATGTCAGGTGTTGGTGCCATACGCATGTATTCTGCCAAAGAGGGAAATTTATTATGTTGTTCAGTGCGTACGCTTGGTCGCCTAAAACGTCTTACCTTCTTTGATTATAATATATTAATTTGCTTGTATATTGCGAATGAAATAAATGATATTAGCAATTGTGAATTTTAGAGTATTCCGTTTTGATTTATTTAAATTTTAAATATTTACTATGCGTTCTTATGTAATATTATTGTTTGATTTATATTATAAGATTGAAAATACTTTAAGATTATTAGAAGAGGCCGCTAATGGTAATAAGTCACTATTAAACTGAACTATTTTATATATAGATATCTGTTTTAGCATACAAAAGGATTCGTATTGAATTGTACCGAATTTGGCTCATATTTGTGTCGACAGATGCAACCCGTGAATCAAACTCAACAATACGGTCTGTCTCAAGCAATGATATTTATTGACATCTTTCATAACATCGGAAATGATATTTTGGCTTACGATATCGCCAACCACCGACAGTGTGTTAATGTCGGGAGGTAATAGCCAGATATAAATCACGATCGATCGCCGAGTTAGGCGGAGCACAAAAGCGTAAGAAAAACAATTTGCCGACATAACTAATAACAGGAAGTCACCTCGTTACTCACAAGTGAACGGTACGTCGACAATCTCGCGAGCGCGCCCTCCACTTTCCGACTTAATGAATGAGAATAATTTTGCCAAAATACTTCGGGGAGACGGGACACACGCTCCGGGAATTTTTCAATTTGCAACTGACATAATGTAATAAGAGTTACACCAAGGATGCCGGCGCTACGTAATTAATAACCTGTGAAATATTACCTGTTACAATGAATTTAGAGGATAAAAGTTGAGTGATAAATTTAAATAACAAGGGAGTGTTCGCCGAGTCCCCGAAATACTTGAGAATAGTTTCAGTAGTCCGGGTGATAAGTGGATGGTGGGTGTCAGGTCCGGGCGCTGTGCGCGAATCGTAAGTTTATACTCGCGTGCCTAATGAACGCGTGAACGCGGAATAACTTCGCAAAAGCTTGAATAATGTATGTTAACGAGATGTTTTTCTTCAAAGAATCTCATTAACCCACTTTCTGATTGTGTAAATGTAAAGTTTAAGAAGTTCTTATACTTTCTAGATGGAATTGTTATCCGTATTTTAAATTGAATCACATTAAATAAAAGTCGTTGTCATTAATTATTCAGACGGATTTAAATCTCAGGCGCATATAATATTTTTGTTGCTAATATATTTTTATCTTAGCTATTTGTTCGAGTACAGAAATCGTCATCCCACATGTGCCTAAGTGTAGTGGTGGGTACTGATAACACATAAATAATTCACCACCAACAGTACTTATGAAATGTTGTTAACTCCGCAATAATAATTATGCAACATAAGTATGTAATTTTTGTTTAGCTGATGTTTGGACACTAGAAAAATATCAAACTAAATCAACCATTAGATTTTCCTACAGGCAAACCTAACAAAATAGAGTATTTCTGTAATTTTATTTCGATAAACAATTTTCTTCTCCACGCATTGAGATCAAGCGACCTATACGCATTACCTCTTTACATTCAATTTGTTTTAAATGGGTTGCTTATGCGTTGCTAAATTTAGATAATATAAAGGTACCTTTAAAGCGCTTCATTCCGTTCAGTCACCACTAGTTGCGTTACCAGCAGTGATAAAATGTACTATTCCATTTTGAAAAGCACTATGTACAATAGTTAATTATCGATCGTACAATCTTGGACAAGGTTTTCAGGATTGTGAGCCAGAACTTCAGATTTGGTGCGGTATCACAAATACCTACATATACTTTAAACAAACCCGTGCTCAATTCTAGAAAGTTAATAAATTGTAAGCTACGCGTTTTATATTACTACTATTTGAAATATATATAAAAGACTCCCCATTTCGAAGCATTAGGGTACATTTATCTCCGTAATTTTCGTTTTATTCGGTGAAACGAACAAAGATAAAGTTTGACCCCTAAATCTAATCTAGGTAACCTTAAATCCAATAAAGGTTTTCGGACAACTTAAATGTCAACGAGAGTGAGGCGTTCGTAAATTACTAGAGGCAGAGTTATAAAATATAAACAGAAATAAAATATCCATACAGATAAATAAAGTTGGAGTGTCTGTTTGTAATACGGAAATAATCGCTTTTTACTCAATAAATATATACATATGTATACACGGTACATATACCAAAATAACATTCTTTACTATTTTTGTCTGTCTGTTTGTTCCGGCTAATCTCTGGAACGGCTGTATCGATTTTGACGAGACTTTCATTGGCAGATAGCTGATGTAATTAGGAGTAACATAGGCTACTTTCATTTTAGAATTTTAACATTCCACGTGGACGAAACCGCGGGCTTAACTAGTATTTAATAAAAACGATAGACATTCAATATAATCGTACTGACACGGCAGTATACAAACACATCTCTACCTACCCCGTGAATTATCGTTGCGACATAATTATGTGTGACCACAATTATATACGAGTAGAATATCTTACAGCTGGTCACTAATCGGTTGTTCCAACTTGGTAAAACCTGCATCGCACGCCATTAGCTGTTTCAGTATAATAATTTAGAATTGAATGGCTTAGAGTCTTAAGTAACACTAAATGTCAATAATAATGTTTTAACAGTATTATTATTACCACAAAAATGATGACTGACCGTCCATGTTTATTTCTGAGTATGAAAATGCTTAGGAAATATTTTGAACGAAGATATATTCAATGAACAAATATACTCGACGACGCTTCAGCGGACGGAACGAAAATGGTATACCAGAACCTACAGACAGTTTTATTTATAGAAATAATTTAAAAATATTTTGGAAGGAATAACAATAAGTCGCAAGGCTATTTGATTCACTTAAAATGTACTAATACTAGTAATTTACTAGAAAATCGTCATACAAATCATGTCTCTAAAAAACCTTGCCCCTAATTAAATTAGTCCAATAATAATACTTTCAGTTTAGAATATAATATAACGTAACATCTCGCCTGTTATCCCCGAAGAGGCAGGCAGAGGAGTGTAGTACACTCCCACGTCTCACCATTTACGTTTACGAGTGTAATATAAATTAACAAAACTAACCGCATTATAATCATTCACAATTAACAGGTAAAGCTGACCACAAAACCACCCTAATTTTCATTAAATGAAATGGGAAACTACGAGTATGTATGTTTTTATTTGGGTATTTGGAGTGCCATCAAAATAACAGCCAATGCAATAGGAGCCTAGCTCGACTATTTTGAAACTAATTAAATTGTATATGTATACCTACATAAGTTTTAATAATAGTTAGCTGAAATGTTCAATGAAATGTTATTAGCTACTCAACAACAGATGGCACTACACGTCTATTGTTAAGGTGATTGTAACATTAAGTACACAATTTGTTTCTCAGAAATGACTTGAACGATTTGCCGATTAGGCCGCCTAGGTACAAACTCTACAAATGTTGAAACTGCTAAGGATAATTTAATATTACAATTATATTATTTTATATGGATATTATTGTCGCCAATCTGCATTGCAGCAGCATGGTGAATGCCAGGTCGAGGCTTCCGGATGTTTCGAAGGCGATGCGTGCTCAACAATAAAGAGCCGTAAAGAGTTAAAAAGGTTTGCAACCATTACGTAAATATAAACATTATGATGTACAGTCATAAAGCGATAGAGTACAGTCATGAATACAACTTAATCGTGTAGAAGCAAGCAGCCACAGATCTAAAACCTCCACATCCCGTTCTATATTAAATCCGTTACATAATCACATACAGATGACTGGCTAAAATCGAATTCCGTTTATTGCGTCCATAAAATTTACCGATATTATCTCGAGCGGGCCAACTGAGCTATAAAAGTAATCCTTCTATTTTAATGGTCGTCCAACCTGCGGGATGCAACTATGTCCGATCTGCACGCCAGCATCGCAATCTCGCCGTCGTAACGTCGCGTGGAAAAAGTTTTTGTAATACCGTCATAAAGTTTTTACTTTTACATACAATTCAGGTACAGAGCGAATGGAATTGAGTGGGAATGCGCCAAAGAACGTAACGAATGAGGTTTTCAAATTCCAAGTACTTTGAAATGAATAAAACTGCAACATTAAAAAAGATCTGTACAGAAATGAAGTATAGTTCTGGTAAACCCATTGATCACAAGTATTTTTATTAAAACTATAGTATCAGTTTTTGACCCTTTTATCGTTATACTCTTGACACATAGGTCTCCTCTCAAAATTACAAGGTTAAGGCTACAGTTACCCACGCTGGCCGAGTGCGCGTTGGCAGACCTCATACGTCTCAGAGAATAATTTATTTTTGAGAAGTTTGCGATGCAGGTTTCCTCACAATATTTTTCTTCACCGTTGTATCAAGTATTGAACCTTAAATCGCGATTTTTTACAAACTGAGAGGCTCCATTTCGAACCGCTTGGCTATCACTGCTTACTAGTGTCAATGTCAGTAACAAATAGTATATAGGTAGTCTGTCTGTCATCTTTCGTCAAACTTTCACTACAGCACATAGATGGGTACCGAGACAAAACTGTATTCCTGAATGTTGCTACTTGCGAGGAATTATCAACTCCCTCTTCTCTTATTATTAAGCTCAATATGTTTTTATTTTATGAAATTTGTGTATAGGCATTAACACAATAGCCAGTTGTTGTACTAGATTCCAAGCAACCTGAAAATTAGGTAACTCGGGCCGCAGTGGACTATGGGTTCGGTGACAAACATTTCCGTATTCCGAGGGGCGGTGAGGAGTCGGCTTCATTTGTTATTGTTAAATAAATCGTCAAGGATATTAAAAAATTCGAAAGATGGCTCTCCGAATATAGTCTCATTTCTATAATATACCGTATCTAAACATATTTACCAAAACTGAACAACTCCATCACTTTTATATGTTCAAGTTCAGTACACGCATAATGTCTTTTTTCGGCAATAAATTGCATGAACATTGCTATTGTTCTTCGCAGAACTAGAATCGATATAGCATTTTAAATATTCACATATAATCCTTCGCTCTGCGTTGTTTAATCGGCGCGTTAAATTCGAGAAAAGTCGAGAACATATCAAATATTAACAGAGCAAAAGCGTTGTTTCGGAAAATTGGATAATATCGTTCTTGCATCTAAATCTGAGCAAATTCGCTCTCACGTGGAAATTTACCTTCTAGTAGCGTTTTCACTAAATCGTTTTCTATTAAAAAATAAATTTCGGACTTTCCATGGAAATCGCGTCCTCGGATCCCCTTGAATCACCATTAATCAAGTGTAACTGAAGTTTCACGCTACCTCCCAAATCTAATTTCACAAACAAAGAAAGCGAAAACCTGTCTACCTTTATCAATCAAAACTGTTCGAAAATTTTATTCTGTTAGTTCGTACCGGAGGCGCGCAACGGAGACAATTGGAAAAATGTATCACGAATAAAAAGTCGTATCGGAATGTAATATCGAGGGGGCGCAGCTCGGAATATTCTTGTCAAGTGAAAATAAAGGGACGGAAAATACAGTGACAGGCTGTGAGTGGACAGTGGTCATCCGAAACGGGCACAAGTTTCGAATAAATAAACCCGAAGCAAATAACAACGTCACCTTCACGTGCGCCGTTCGATGTCATTGAAAAGAACACCTGCTTTCATATGACATTTTCTCTGACAAGGAAAGTCAAGCTATTGTTAATTCTGTCTTTCTAAAAGAACTATTTTCCTAAGAGGATTTTTCGCGTAAAATATATTTGGGATGACCTTATGCGAATCCTTGGGAGTACTATGATTTATATGTATGCTTTTGATTTATACACTATCCACGTGAAACGTGGAAGATAAACGCCCTTTTGCGTTTACCTACAAATTACAGCTCTTGCGGTGGGGTCCGAACAGAACGCACTAAATTGATATAGGTAAGTCCGATTTGATACATGTTTTCGTAGAAGATATACTTTTTAATCAATATATGTAACATATTTTCTTGAATTCCATAAGTCCCTAATCAAGTCGTTTACAGATCAAAGAAAGTATAACATAAATGGTGAAACGCGCCCTACACTCCCCTACTTACCATACCCTTACCTTTACCTACCTACCTTCGAGAATTACATGCATGATGTAGGTAGGTACTTATCCAATCTGTTTCAGAATGCTAAAAAATCAAAAATTAACCACTGCAATTTTGCGGCGAGAACAGTAATTCCGCAAACAAAACATATAAAAAATGCTAAACCTATTTTACACGTTCCTAACAACAATCACATCCGTCCATTAACATTGCGTATCAATTAGAATATAAAAATAAAGTGAAAGTAACTTCACGCCTGTAATCCCCGAAGAGGTAGGCAGAGGAATGCAGAACTACTCCCACGTTTCACCAGTTACT
>DWTO01006261.1:0-10147 GCA_018244755.1 Jemadia pseudognetus
CTGAAACAAGTGATTTTTTTGGTGCGTAATTTTCATTGACTTGTATATGTACCTAGAAAGATATTACGTACATATGTATGTCATTGACTGCACCGTTGGTAAAAGCTCGGTGTTTCGATATGTGCCCGGTGAATGGCAACAGGCTCGCCACCTATTCCACAGTGCCCCGTAAACGTAACTACTAAAACGTGGTAATGTATCACACTCCTCTGCCTAACCTCTTAGTGGATTACTATAATCAGTACATTAACTATATTAAGTACAGTTTTATTCACCATCAAAAAGACGATGACTTAACATAAATTAGACAGGTCTGTCTCGATGACATGACAGACAATGAAATGTCATTCTAGCACCCCAGTGTCTTCTACGAAGCTGCGAGCTGAGGGCCCGGTTATGCGCTAATTAACAACACATACCGACTGTTATGGAAACACGACTGAACGACTCACCGCACCTGGCCCACACAAAGAAACAACTCACTGGTGAAACATTACTTACTAGCTATAAATGCACAAGTAAGGAAGTGTATATTTAAATAAATATATAACTAAAATACGGTGACGTTAATCTATTATTATTCTTAGATTCTTCTATTATTATTGCTTTATAAAACGCAATTTAAAGTTTATATGTGCTTCTTAACGTTGTCCGTGCTATCTGCGTATCCCGTCAGAGACCTGGCGGTATTGCATAAGTAATATCAGAGTTTGCCTGCCTCTGTGGTCGTGTTGGTTGCGAGCGCGACTGCCGATCGGGAGGTCCTGGGTTCAAATCTCGATTCGGGCACTAGCGAATTTTTTCAATTTAGATTGTCCACTAGTGGCTTGGAGTCTAGAAACGTGCCCGGTGTATGGCAATACGTTCACCACCTATTCCATATTGGGAAGTAAACGTAACTTGTGATATGTGGAAGTGTACCTACTACATTCCTCTGCCTATTTCTTCGGGGATTACAGGCGTGAAAGTACGTATATCAAAATTGTATTGCCTGATACCACCATACCGAAGTAACAAGCGCCATTTAATTCAATTTGTATTGTAAACAAGATCGCTGTAATGGCAACCCCACGTGTGGTACTATAAATTAAGCGTGAAAGACAGACTGATAATTTGACAATCCCACGCGTGAGAGGTGTTGAAGTACAAAGAAATGATTTACCCGTGTTCCGGGAACGTGCGAATAAATCATACGTTGGAGAATCGTTCGCGTCACTGTATTTTATATTCTGTCGCCGCTAAATAGTCTTTGTGTGGTCCACAAAGTAATTCCAGTTGAAGTAAATGTTGTTCGGTGAATCACGACCAGGTTTTTCAAATGCAGCAAACGAACTTTCATCTTTTTGTACCAGTTGTGCTTTTGCTGTATTGGTTATTTTAATTCGATTCAATGTTTAACGCGTGCCAACACATCCGAGCAAGAATCAATTTAGGAGTTACACAAAACTCAATAAATCAGTATAATCTGGAGAGGTGTAAAGGGCACTTTATTCTGAATGGACGTGACCACGGATAAGAGAGAATTTGTGACTTTAGGGCGTGAATACAAACCCGTCGTTTTTCGAATTATACACTGTGAAGTTGTTAACACAGATGTATAATCGCTTTAGCGTGTATTTTTGTGCGATAATGAATAGGTGTAGTTTGCCTTCTGTAATTTTATTGTTGCGTTGATGTTTACCTTTAAATTTCTATTTGGAAATCTAAGTTAGAAAAATCGAATAGTATTGGAGCTTCTAATTCAGGACCTCTGGCACAGCAGTGGCGAAGCAATTCCACTAACGAGGCAATCATACTATAATCATATATTACAGAAAAATATAACACAATACAAATTCCACTCCATATAAAATTGACAGACATTTCAAAGTAGGCATCCCTATATTGAATGCACGGATATGGATTGTCATTATGAATTTCCGCACAACATCCGATCTCGGCGAATTCTATGAACCATACAATACTAACATGGTTGTAAGGTTTCGCCATAAACGTTTAAAGTGCATATAACTATATTTGTGCGAGGTTTAAGATTGGTATTATCTTTAGACTGCGGTATTAATTAATCAAAGAGTGAGCGACAGTCCGGTTGATATTGTATTTGACCCAATTCTCTTTGTACTTATAACAAATGCAGCGTCCAACTCATTGGTACGGTTTCGCTCAAGTATCTAGTCAGGAATGTTGTTTACATCTAAATCTCTATAGCCTATACGAGTACGCTTCACACACAGTGCCGACTGACATACTAAATTGAAAATAGAAAACAGGGAAAATTACTGTTTAAAGATAGTAATCGATTCAGATATTTATAGTTAGTCTCCAATCAATTACCATCTCTCTAATAAGTCTTGTACTGACATAGTTCATAAAAATCTTTCGCTAATTTAACAAAGTAATTAACGCGACGCATGTTGATTGTTTTCATTGTTTAATTATTGTAATTAATATTGAACTTAATCCCATAAACATCCACTTTTATCTACCGTATTCAACAATTCTTGAAATCCGCGAGTGGACGGGATTCGTGATCGCTGCGAAGCGATCACCTCGCGAAGAATAAAAAACAGTACACTGAATTGATCGCCAATCTTAGTACGCGAGCCACTATTAGATGTTCGACTCTTGCATGTAACCAAATTTTCTTGTCCGTGTCATTCCTTTTATGACGTTAGAAAGTGTGTCATTAGTCTAACGCCGCCTACATTGGAACAACATGTTAATTAGCACAAATCATTGTAGACAATGTTATCAACGGTTCAATCATTAGCTGTGGGCACGCTCACGCACCAGTCAACGAACCGAGTCCCGTCTAGTCCTAAATATTGAGTATTGAACGAACGAACGAACTTGGGTCACTGCCTCTGGGAATAGGGAGGTTCGGAAAAGCAGTTAATTCAGTTGATTGAAAAGATGCATTAGGATTCTGAATTTATAGAATTACTATTAGGAGTATTACTTTATGGGGGTTCTGAAAAGTACTTAATTTAATTAAATACTACAGAATTTCTATTAAAGCTACAACTATATAACAGAATTATTACACATCGAATTAGCTTTCCAATTGAATTTCTTATGTTATAACACACGTATAGACAGACTCACCGACCATCATTATCATCCTAAGTCCACAGCTGGACAAGGCCTTCCCAATTACATATACAGTATGATTTACCAATGTCCGGATATAAATTTTGAGTCCGGATAAACTGTTTGAGGGATGTGTGATAAAATTACAAATTCAACTGAGCACACTCACGGAACGCCTTTTAAAAGATTTACGCTAATTGCAGACGCTTAAACCCTTCGGTGTAGTTGAGGAATATACAGACGTCAATGATGTCTAGTGAAATGGGATATAAGGGTTTCTTAGCTTTATGTTAAGAGCTCAAGCCAAACTTACATTGTATTGGTGCACTTTTCTACACATCAGAGAAAACTGGCGATCAGCTGATTGCTGAATGTACAGGCGCTAACACACCAGACTAGAAGGTGCGAAAAATTGCTCTGTAATCCCCAACCCGAATGCCCAGCGTGGGGATGGTGAGCAAAACCTGTTTGTGAGGCCTATGTCCAGCAGTGGACTGAGATAAACTGTAAATGACGACAATGACGAATGGTGTCTAGTATCTAATTAATAACGATTGGCTGGATTGGTCGCATGCCATTTTTTAACACGGAGAAATGAATAGTAGGAAAATTGAATAACTCTCTCAATTGGGTAAACAATAAATCATAATAAAATGAGGCGTTCATCAACGCCCGTTCATAAATAAAAAGCGATGCGAGCTTCAGGCGGCGAGAGCGATGGCCGTATTAAAATACACTATAAGAATTTTTACACGAGAACAATTCAGCGTTAACAATGTCTATGAAAGTTTCCTCAGAAGTCATTAACTGTTATCAGATATGAGTCGTATTCTTTATTACAATACCGTTATATACAAAGATGCAAACCGTTATTGGCTGAAATCGTGAATCCATAAGTTTTTATGTCAGTAGGTACCTGAAAGCTAAACTCAAGTCACTTCAGCTTATCAGTACCGCTTTTAACACTCGCCCGCTAATTTCTGTGTTTATTGATCCTTAATGCTTCGACTTGAAACATTATAATTGCCCGTCAGCTTCAAAACGATAATTTCACCTCAATTAGTTGTTACATTAAAATGAAAAAATCTCATATTAACAACATTACGCTTATATCTCGACGAAATTGGAGGCAGAGGTGCACTAATCCCAAGTTATACATGTTTATCATACCGGGCATAAATGAGAACAATCGAAGCGAAATTTCAAAATAATATACTCTCCCTGCCAACCTCTTCAGAAAATTCAGGCGTGATGTTACGCTATGGTAAATTTTAAAATATTCTCATCCATGTTGCAGATGTGATTCAGACGATTAGACGGTAGACGTACACGGATGACGCGTGTGCTCATACGTCACGAATTGGGTCGAAGCCATCACACACTCGCGAATTTATTAAACAATGTTTAAAGTCAACGACCGCGGCTTGCAGTTTCGGCGATCATATGGCACGAGTCGGTACTCGGGGGCGGGCGCACTCAGCGAGAGAGACAAACTAAGTCCAATCGTTCACAGGTGTTCATTGATGCGTCGGGTTAGTACGTAAACTAACGTGTACTTTACGATGTAGATTGCCAGACTTACGCTCTATAACGTTCTATCTCATTATTGCCCATAAACTAGTCTTGAATTCACATAGCCTTAAATTGCTTGAAAATTCTGAAGTAATTGACTACTGTGCTGGATTATATTTAAGCTTTTATTGAAACGCTCTTTTAAGCTGTTCTGAATTGGTAATGTAAACAGATTTTTATTGTGACTTCTGTCTGTTTTGAGAATAATAGGTCCTTAAAAACTGTCTACGAACGATATTTTCGTGAATACCGTGTTCTGTTCATATATATTTCTTTCAGTGGTATCTTAAATTTGTATCAGCGCGAACACAACATTCCGTACCAACAATTGTTGTCTCATACTTTTTGTATTTCAAGATGGTTGATGCCACGCCGACTAATTTTACACATTCATCCGTTAATATTCTTGGTATTCTTGTTAAAACTGTCTCGTACACACGCGTGTCGTACAAAATGAAACATTAAAATAACTATAGCGTACCTGCAACTTATATTAGCTTTCGTATAAATGCGTTCTGTTTCAACCCGCATTAAGATTCAGACAGATAGCAGCTAAAGTACGGTATCAAAGCGTATGTTTGTGTGAAGTAATTGTGAGTGGACTTTGGCGGGAACGTGATAAATTGATGTGGTCCTTGGACAATTTCAAAGTCCCTTGTCGTTGGCGACGAGCTTTGTTAATTATTGCGGACGTAACGGACAGACGGACAAGCCAATTCGGGTTAACGCAAAGTTCAGTGACTGGGAAAAAATGCAGCTCGAGTAGTAGCGGCCATGGATAAAATGCATTATAATAAAGTCGCATATTATGGTACTTAGGCTAAATGTACTTATATTAAAAGGAATGTTATTTGGAAAGATAGATGATATCTTATAATCCGATTCTTTTAATGCGTGATGGGATTTTTATTTCAATTAAGTTTTTTAATAACTTGCACTTTTGCATAGAAACAAAATGTTGTTTATGAAATTATTAGGGTACAGATTGGACGGATCAACAGACAGACGAAGAAAGTTAAAAACTAAGAGAGAGCTAAAGAAAGAGAGAGAGAAATAGATCAATTCTTGCATAATGTTACCGTACAATCACGAAACTAATTACTTACAAGCCTTGGCACGTGTTGTTCGTGCATAATTAACGAAGACATTTTAATTACTTAAAGTAGAACCATATACCAATTAATTAGATTACAGTTACAATTAATTGGTTAAATGGCTTTTATTGGGCAGTTAATAAGATGAGCAACGGAGATTGAAATGGACTCCCTATACGAAAAGTCTTTATTGATGTAAAGAGATGAATTACGTCAATATATGAATATACTTTGACACATGAAACTCTTTCAGCAGATATGTCCTTGGCTGGATTTTCTTTGAAGATAAAAAAGAAATAATTTAAAGGTCACTTAAGAGTAACACAGAAAATCAGACCTGTTTAAAAGAAGACCAGGTGATAACTGTAATATACCCGTTTTATTAAATTTAGATAAAGTTTATAATCTAATTTCTCATATTACATGGTTTTTAACATATCGATACATTCATAAAAATCCAACCCGAAGAAAAGCATGTGACATTTGATCAATGTTTGTAAACTCTGAATAAAGTAATAACAAACATAAATTGTATCTTTAATTTTAAAAGTCACAGTCATTTATTATCGAAACGTACAGGAACTGATTAGATAATGTCTTACTCCCAGTAGAAGACAACACGTGCAAACATATCGTGTCATAAACGAACTAGCGTCTTTTGGTGCGAGGCATAAACTGGATGTAATGTCCTCGATGAGCGTGTACTGATACAGATTAATAAAATAGAAGTGTCTGTTTGTAATATTAAAATAACCGCGTTTCACTAAATGCGCATGTATGTGTACACGGTACATATACCAATATAACATTTTTTACCATTTTTATTTGTTTGTTTGTTCCGGCTAATCTCTGAAACGACTCGACCGATTTTGACGGGATTTTCACTGGCAAATAGCTGATGTAATAAGGAGTAACTTAGGGTACATTCATTTTTGAATTTTTGTATTCCACGCGAACGAAGTCGCGAGCACAGCTCGTTCTATAATATTCTTTAAGTGTGGCCACCACGTGCGGCTGATTTAGGCGCCCGCCCGCGGCGCCGTCAAATTTAAAAAATCAATAACCATTCTTGTTAACACGTTTAGTAATCTATTGGTTACGAAAATAAAATAGTTCTTTAGAGTTTTGGTGTATTTCAGAAATAATTACAATAAAAGAAGTTAATCAAATTCCTTAGCAGTTGGATATTGTACAATAGTGTTCGCAATTGGATAATTAAGATATCAGTTGAACGATAATATGATAAGTAAATTAATACTGGTATAAATATTACAACCTTATTAAATAATGCAGAAGTTTATGAACAAATCATTTGTACCTTGTAAAGTTATAAGTTATTAAAGTTTTAATAACTTCAATTAATTTATTAATACTGCGGTACAATCGATGAACAATGACATTTAGTACGAAGTAATGGTTTCAATTGTTCTATCATTCAATTGTCATGACTTGTAATGTACATATTTGGAATATCTGTAACAAATACGTAGTAGATAGAATCGTCAACTAAAAATTATCAACAATAGAGTACTTGCCAAATACTTGAGGGTGAATTATAAAGTAATTAAATTAGTTAAAAGTCTTACAAAGGAGTTAAGGTGGGAACGCTTATTAATATCTATAATGGTATGAGAACTCTTTAACGTAACTAATGAAATTGTTTTTATTTTATGTTCTTGATCTGATCGTCATTTCACTCGGTTCTTCGCTGAAGCAGTTTTATTGTTTACGATTTGTACCGTTGTTTGGAAGGAAATAAGATCTGTTTTATTATATTTTTAGAGTGCATTTTGCTGTAACGTGCACGTCCCAAGGAAGTGTAGTTGTTAACGAGGTCGGGTGACTCAGTGCGTCATCCCGGCGCCTATCATTTTCGCGAGCGTGCGCTCCTCGGCGATTCACTCTTCCCTAGGGAACACGCCAATCTATTTTCACTTCGTGAAGTTGAAAAGTTATCAACTATCTTCATTAAATGTGTAAAATTTATAATTAAAACTATTGCTGTGTTTTTCACGGACCAATGAATGTCGGAGTTGCGGATTAAATGTGAGCTATTGAAGTTTTAACTTCATGTAAATATGTTAATTTGGCAATCGTAAGATAATGTTTTCAATGACAACTAAATTCTCTTAAAAATTATTTTTCTATGCTCATCCATCTAAATTATAACTATAATGAAAAAGCCTCTTGAAAATAATATTAAAGTTTTACGCTGCCAAATGGCAGTAAGCGTTACAAATCCGTACTCATTATTCTGACGCAAACCCTTAGTAGACGGGCGACAATGTACTTTCAAATAAACTTAATTAATTTATTCGCAGTGAAGTTATGACGCGTGAAGTCGCATTCATTATGTAGATTCTGTTGTTTAGGTCGGGTTTACGGCGGCTTGTTTGCGTCTGACTATCTCTTGAACTAGTCGGGTCTACTTCTGTGTTTAACTTACAACAAAGTACAGTCAGACCTGAACACTTATTATGAGATAGCTTATATGTATTATTCTACTTAGGTACATATATTTAAATCGTTTATAAATCTAATTGTCCACTTATTTTTTACTTTACGTAGTATTCCTTTTATAATTTGATCTATTTTAATATTAATGTAAGCATATGTGTAATAATAAATTAAATCTGTATTAAGTCGTCTGGTGTGAATAGGGCCTAAATTGTACCTTCCAATAAAAGACGCCTTACGGCCGGTTCTTGCTACATTTAATTACTTTATTATTTAATATTCGGGGTTGATGAATATTATTACCAGTATTTATGTCCGTCTTTGTTTACTATACAATAATATTGAAAGTCCGTCATGTCTGTAAGGATAAAGATATTTGGCTGTCAGTATCCTTTGCCTAACCCGTAAGGGGCCAACCGTGACGATATAATGACAATTCATTTGAAGTTTTGTTAGCATCCGCAATATTCAATTATCCGATAAATAGAGTCTGTTAAGAAAAAAATAACCTTCAGTTCATCACATGGACGAAAATACTTGATAGAACTTTGGAAATGCGGCCCAGCCCAACTGAATTAATAAGCAATATTAGATTTTATGGGCATAACCCATTATAGCAGACCTATGTCCAGCAGTGGACTACAATAGGCTGTTGATGACGATTCGGTTGTGTTAAAATTGTTCTAGTATTACGTTCATACCGTTTTAATTAGATTAGATTGACGTAACAATTAGGCATACAACAATTAAATAATTACGAGAAAAAAATGTTAATCTTAATTCAGGTCAATATAATCCTTAGGTTATTTTATAAATTGAATTAACTAGTGGAAAAATTCCGCTAATTCGAACCAGGACCCAAATAACTGCGACCTGATTGTAAAAACAAAGCAAACACCCAAGGACGCGAGCGATTGGAATGCGGGAAGCATTCTTTAAGCGGAATTTATGATGGCACGTGGGTCGATATGCGGTTGAACGAGGAGCTGAAGCCTGCCCTGATCTCTTTGATCATTGCATAAATGAACATTTAATGTAATATATACCTAACGTTTACAATTCAGTGAAATGTCACTGGTAGTGTGGCGAATTTTTGTTGTCAACTTTTTCTTTTTCTCTTCTTTTTACATTTACAAATGGTCACCGTCACCTGCGAACATTCGCAACACTAGGGAAGTGGTCAATTATTTGCAGGTTTTGTAGAAGGACTTTCTTTGCGCTTTCCTTAAAGAACCACATGTCAAAGTGCCCCGAAAACCCTATATGGAAACATATTTAACATTTCACGCTTGCGCGGTACAAACGAGCGTTGCTTTCGTGATATGCCCGGGTGTGCGGTGTATTATCAATTAATTCTTATTATAATCTGTAGCGGCGATCAGCCAAGTTAGTGAGCCAAATGACCGGAACATCCGGTTAAACTTGATAGGGTAAGTGGAATTGTAATCTACGTTGTTCCGTATCCGGTTGTAAGTGCAGAAATTATCGTAACTGCGATTGGAATTGGTTTAATGTAAATATTTTTTTATTTGTTTATTACTTAAGATGTATAAATAGTATAAGTAACGGGCGACTAATTTAAAATTCGTTCAATTGCACTGAATCTTTTAACACTTTTAATGTCCGCAATGAAACATTGTGTATAAGTACGGGTATCTATGTAACAATTTATTTTACGACCTGAGAAATGATTCGACACAGCGTACATACGAGTACACACTTTACGGCGCCATAAAATGTTTCGAATATTTTCATATCACAATGTTAATAATGCAACAAGACTATAATGTTTCATTAAATAACTTTAGTTCACGCTATATTTAGACAAAATAAACTGTAATATCATTATGAAAATGCGTAAACGTAAACGTAACTTCACGCCTGTAATCCCCGAAGAGGTAGGCAGAGGAATGCAGAACACTCCCACGTGTCAC
>DWTO01006262.1:0-10146 GCA_018244755.1 Jemadia pseudognetus
ATCGTTTTGTTCCAAATTACCCAGACTAAGAAAATATATTCCAGAATCACAACTTTAAACACAATGCCCCGACGACTACAAGTTTGGCGTACTGACTTATTTACATATTGCTCATTTATTTGAGTTTTATGGGATCAAAATTTAGCATTTCTCGAGGGCCATCGAACTAAAATAAAATTGAAGGAAAGACATTATATAAATATTCAATTCATTTTGAGTCATTATATTAATTTAGTTCATTTCGAAAAAATTGTGACGTTACATATATCTCCAAAACGATTCCGAATATAAAAATACGCACAATATTGTCTGTTCAATTTGAGGCGGACATGAATTTCACAATTTACATAAATTCTTATGTCACCCACAACTCGAAACGTCATCATTGGTTTGCCGTTTTCGTTTCAATTTAAATCAGCATGAACTGTCACGGCAATATATGAAATTCATTGGAATGACAGTGGCGCTATCTGTCGAAAATTGGTCGTACCAACTCAGAAATCTTCGTGGGCTCATGCACAACAATTTTGCTAAAGATCATCGCATGATCAAATGCACAGTTTACGAATTTATAAAGGACATACAGACATTAATTTTTATATATTAACAAGATCTATATGTTTGGGCAGGCCGTTCCTGAAGTGCCAATCGTAGTGTCATACGACCCGGAGCCTCCGTTCGACGGCGTGAACAGATACGAGCGTATCACCAACACCGATGATAACATCAGATTTTATCACATCTTCACCACCCTAGCACCGGAGCACGAACTGATGGACGCCACCATGGCGTAGGTGTAGTTTTATGTAGAGTTTTCGACATCTAATTTGAGCGCTGAATAGTAGTGTGCACTTCAGTTTTTATGTCGATTTATCTCGCGTTTTACGATTTACATAAGATTAAGATTAAGCCACATAATACATTAAGACTAAGCCACAGTGACTATTGTGACGCGATTCATTCGTTACTGGATCCTACTTGAGTTCAGATTAAATGTCGATTACTGAATATTATCTATATGACTATAGCTTCGTTTCAATATATTTATTAAATTTTATGTTTAGTTAATGTTTTTTTTTTATGCGTTCATTAATTTACTTTCTACTGACTATTGCCGGTTTTTGAGTGAAGGTTACTAAATCTATCGAGATTTAACTGTACGTTAGACGCCCTAAATACTTTCGTATTGCAGAGTTCATGTTTGTTTACCTTTACTTATTACGGCTAATTTAATGATTTTTTTGGAAAACATTGAAGGATATATACATATATCTAGTGATTAAAGAAATGCATAAAGCTGTTTCTATCCGCTTAGTGAAAATTTCGAGAATATGCATGGTATGCGTAAGCTTTGCGCACTGGTTCAAACAACAAAAGAAATTAAAATTAAATTGTTAATTATTGCTAGAAATCCAAAAGTAAAAAGGACACTAGGGACGGGCGATCTTCGGGAAATTGCGGCCCAAAATGAAGGTTGTTGAACAAGTTGCATAGAAAAGTTAGTCGAAAAAAATGTGTGCATATGAATAACTAACGTAGTTTATTATGAAAGAATCAGTTTTATCGGTCTAGTTCTCATTTTATCTTTTGCAGTTTGTACCGACATTATTAAATTCTTTGCTCACCATTTTTAAATGTTTTGTAAACCTGATACTAAGCTTAGGCGAGGTTTATCTGGTTAGTAAGTCTTTGTATACTGCATTGACACTCCCAAAGCGTTGTTGTCAATTTAAATATAATCATAAAATGTATATATCGATGATGTAATATAATTTTGCTTGCTTACTATAAATACGCCTGTCAAATTTTTAATAGCAATTACGTGTTGCTACAGGTAGCGTATAATAGCAATTATTGTTGATATTTCTGGAGTAATTATAATAGAAAACATTATTTACATATTTTCTACTTGTGTTACTGTTGAAACTTTACTTGGTCACAAGGTTTTTCAATTCATAGTATTTCGATTATCGAATTGAACCTGTTCGTTTTTGTTGGGGAACCGAGAACTATTATTACCTACTTACCTAAACAATGCACAATAACATTTTACATATATCATGTCTACGGCTGTACTAAGATTCGGTGCGTTGATTATATAAAATACTTATATAAAATACAGATTATATACCAGAGAACATAAATAATTAAAGTAATGATGAATATCAAAACGGAAAACAGACACTATGTTAATAATTTATCGAAGAAGTTTGATTATTATTGGTTTATGCTTCGAGATCTTCAAAGGGATGCAGTTGTGTCTATTTGTTCTATGCCTATTAGGTTTGAGAAAGAAGCTCTTAGTTATGGATTGCTTTAAAATATATGACAATCCATGAACTGTTTGGTGAACAGCCCATATTTTAATGAGAACACAAGTCATGGGCTTTTAACGGGTTGCTTCGTTTGTCAACCATAGTTGTGTCTTATTTATTCAACCGTTTGAAATTAGTACCTGTTACCGAACATAAATACGTGATAATCGTTCTCGTTAACATAATACATACATGCTATGTATGAGTGTAGTACATTTAGGAGATGGGCGAAATTGTCTTCAGTGGTAGTTACCTTCATTCTTGTTTTGTGTCTGTCTGTCTTCTAAACTTGCTAGTTCTGAACAGAGTCGTAATTTTTTTTTATTTAATATGACCACTTAGGATGTTATCATAACAAATGTTTTTATTTTTATTACAGCAGGATACCGGACCTGCCACGTGCACCGCGGCTAGAATTTCTCTTTGAGCCTACGCAACCCTTTCACCGTTGGCTCATTGCTGATGACACTAGTGACTCCGACTCCGACTCCGATACCGACTCAGATGAATCACCTCATCCCATAGAAATGTTAGATACTGTGACTCAAGCGCCACTCACTGTAGAGCAGGGTGTAGGTGTGTCAGAGGCTGTAAGATTCTTTGTTGACCTCTATGACAGAATATTCATACAATTGTCTAATGAAGCTGCAGAAACTGCGCAAACGAACGACGAGACCCACGAAGACGAAATTGTACTGGAGCCTATTCTCAATGTGAATGACAGAGCTTTTATTTGGATTGCTCCAAGACCGACCGAGCATATCGAGCTCGATATTGACAGTGATGATTTTAGTGATGAAGAAGGCGAGCCAATAATAGCGATCTTGCCTCACGGAAACTCTGTGCAGTATAATCTCGATATTCTCGGCTCAGATGGACCGGTCCAAGCAATAGTGGAATTCGAACCACCAGTGCCGGCACCAGGTGATGATAGTGCGGAACAGAATGAGACCGTAGACCATACATATGATGGCATGGAGTGCTTCGTCGCTCTTTGCAATTCACTGATTGAGGAAATTAGGGTTGAAGTCGCGGCGCGTGCTGCACAAAATGCAAACCGTAATGTTAACCAACCCCAAGAAGGCGTTCTTAACAACACTCAATCTAACGATGATTCAGATGAGCTGTTATTAGATGTGGACAGTGATGGGGAACAGGTAAATGCAAATGAAGTAGATCGGGAGCCGCCATCCGATACCGATGACGAACCCTCATTATTACACAATCTTCAAAACGTTGGAGACGATGATGATGATGATAGTGATATGCTCGACGACGATGATGGTCAAAATGACAATGATGATGAAGATGATAACGATGGTCAGGATGCCAGCGACGGTCATGATGACTGCGACGATGACGACGATGACGACGACGATAATGAGGATGACGATGATCAGGATAACGATGACGACCAGGACGACGATGACGACCAGGATGAAGAGAATGACGACCAGGATGAAGAGAATGACGACGAGGATGAGGAAAAAGATGATGAAGATAAGGAGGACAACGACGAGGAAGGCGAAAACCGCGATGACGTTGACGACGCCGTTAGCGACGACAGCAGTGACGACGAAAATGAAGGCGGCGATGAGAATAAGCCGCCGTCTCAGAACGCCCCCAGCAGTTACCACGACAGACTCGTGCGAAGCTTGCGCGATCACGTTCATATGGAATATCGACGCAGCTTGTTCGAATTTCCCGCGCAAAACGGGATCCAAAACCCCCGTTTTCTATATTTTCAGCGTTTGCGTGATCAGGTAGAGCGTAATGTCGCTGAGCAAGCGGCTGAACGGGCTGCTGCACAGGCTGCTGCACGGACTTCTGCACAGGATCCTGCAGAGATCGCTGGAGAGACTTCAGCACAGGGTGCTTCACAAGACGTACAGCCCGATGAAGAAAGCGCTGCACAAGATGTTGCAAAGGAGGATGTACAGGCACAAGGTTCTGTAAATGATGACGGAGAGCAATTGGCCGATGCACAGGTAGTTGCACAGGCTGACGATAACACAGGTGAATAAATATTAACAATCTTACCGTAACGCGGCTATCCGAAGGAAAAGTACTGCATGTGATCCATTTATTTAAGCGAAGTTTATATGATAATAACAGTTTGTATGTCAAATAATAAAGTAAAATTATCTATACTAACTCAATATGGCAATTGTGTTGTACCGAAAAACAATATTCTGTTTGTATACAATTTTATCATGTAAACAAAGGTAAAAGAACTGCTTCTGAAAGTATAAAAAACGATTATGACTTTATAGGTACGCATATGGGAAATGCGCATACGGTACTTTATCTTTGGAAAATAGAATATTATTCTCGCGCCACTGATATTGTTAGTTTAGGCTTTACAATTCCCAATTGTTTTTTTATTATTTCATCAGCACATGCAAGATATCTCATAAGTTCTAATGAAACTTTGTCGCAGTAATTAATTGATTGATAGGTTGCTTTTTTTTTATGTATATGATTTTTTTTAAACAATGCTCAATTGGAAGCCTAGGCATATCATATTACGTTTCGAATGTACGAATGAATGTATTCGTAATATTGCCAAATATCATTGTGATTTATAGAAAGCGGTGACAATTGTACGCATGTATACATTTTTACTTTGCAATCGTTATTTTATATAATAATAATTATTTTGTTATTATTATTAGTGAAACGCGGGAGTGTACTGCTCCCGCACTTTGGGGATTGCAGGCGTGACGTTTTTAAAATACTATTGCTATTACGCACACTATACCATCGTACTCAATTGTCAAGAGAATTCTTATGAGAATTCAAAGTATCATCAATATTATTTATCGTTGTATTTATTAGAAAATTGGATATTTTGGCTGTAGATTTATATGATGAAGCTCACTTTTCATTAATGTGTCAAAATGTAAAATTACTCGTATGATGATGAAAACATCATTCGTTCACGGAGTGACATGAGTATCCACGTATGGACATTGTCCGTAATATGATGGCAAAAAATTGTATGAAAAATTTAACAAAGAGACCACTAAGTGCTCTCAGTTATACCCCACAGGGGATCTCGATTATGACGTGTTGTGTCAAAGAAGACAGGGGCTCCGAGGGGGCTGGGATTAGTAGCGGGGGTTGATTCAAATATAAATAGTTATTTCAGACACACACATATGTATACACATTAATGTACGTCAATATATGTACGTGCATTATTTGTACATATGTATGTGTGTGTATTTATCACACACTTACATATTACATATACTTATGAACATTTTCTCACACACACGCACGCATACACACGAACGCATATACTCATGCGCGCAAACGCGCACACGCACACGCATACACGCACACACACATACACACAAATGCGCGCGCGCACGCACTCACGCACATATACACGCTTGCACTAGTACGCGCGCGAGCGCACGCACGCGCATCACACACACACGCATATATATACGTCGTTAAACACACTAAAAATAAATATACCTATATGTCGTAGATTAGCTTAGCCATTCAACAGAATATTTCATTCTCTCGCTTTCAACAGTGTTTCACCGAGGCATTTATTATAGTGAATATCTATAGCTCTCCAACTTAGCATAGAGCTCTCCTGTTGGATGTGCGCGGGTAAATCGTGGTGTACACAAGAGCAAACGAGTAGTGACCAATACAATGGAACGTTCACAGCGCCATGATAACTTGTCTTCATTTCTCATGGTTCCTTTAAACTTACGCCTGAAATATAGGTACATCTTAAAGTGAGTTATGAAACACTCGTCAAAGTTAATGATCGCATCAAGCACGGATCAAAAAGGGTATTATTATATATAAACTTGGTATCCAAAAAATATTTCAATAGTAAGTCCTTGTCAGATATAACTCGTATGCAGTATAAAAAATGAAATATCGTTATATATATGTCGTATATATTATTTACAGATGAATTGCATAAATATTCGACATTGTATTCGTGCATCCCGTCTATAATGTGCCACATCGCTGGCGGCTATAATGCTCAGTTGGATTGCTATAGTTGTATGTATTTTGGTCAAATTAGTTTTGAAGCATGTGTCTTTCAAAGTCAATGCACTCTTGTTACTGAAACTTTTCAAAATTAAAGTGTCGGTCACCTACTCGTATACTTCTTACGCGGAAAAAAACTAAATAATTTTCTCCATATCGTGATTCCCGTATGTTCAACATATGTAGGTGTCAATGTATTAGACACTAATATCGTTGTATTGTGCGTAGTTTTCAATGTATTCTCTCTTTATTCATATAAATTTAATTTCACTAGGTATATAGTATTAATAAGGGAATATGAATGTATTGGATTCTTCTATTTATTCAGTAATATCGATGTTTTATTATAACGTAGGAAGAAACAACACGTTTCATAGTATTTAACCGCATATTATTCTCTCTCAAATAGGATAGATTTGATGTCTACGATAATACGGTAGTTCTTGTATTTCTCTCGAGAACCAAATGATCGATCGCGTCTTCTGCTTCGTTGCTATTTCAATAGAATTCCCCCGTGACTGATTGAACTTTTTGCAACTATAATTGTAATTTCATCACAATCCTGAGGTTTTCAATAGTATGTGGTGATCTTCTTCCTATTATCAGATGTGTTGAATACATTACGATCTGATCGCACGATACAGAAAAAGATTCCTCCGCTTATTGCTGTATTGAAATTGAGTGACACGAAAGATATTGATGATTGTCATTGTAATAGATAACCGAAGAAAAGAAAGGTCGATGGTGAGTATCACGAATTATTGTACGTTTTTTTTCTTTTCATTTCTTGTTATATAGGTGTTATTATTTGTTTGAACTAACTTTATAAAAATATCATAGTCATTTTTGTGATTTTAAAATATAAGGCATTTTGTTTTTGTTACATAATAAATAAAAAGAATGAGTAGATAGGTAGGTTATTAAAAAAAAATATAAATCGCAAATTGAAAGGGACGACCAGGGAATCTGTTTACTACTAAAATGCGGCGCCTGCATAGTACACTGTTGAAATTGATGCAAGCTAATGAACATCAATTTTAGTTACGGATGGCTCGCGCTGCAGCGTCGTAGTGGACCGGCATTGTGTTGAGAGCACGCGATACAGCGACGTGCGGAGGTTTAGGAAATAAATATTTTTTACGGGTTTCCTATCTGTCTCTTATATTTTTTATATATTTTATATTTTAATGAATATCTCTTTTAATTAGGGTTAAGAGCTACCTGTAGTGTATTCTTAAATTCTCAAACTAATACTCTATATTATTTAGCAAGTTAATATGTGGCTGCAATCCTATTTACGTCCCACCGATTCGCACAGGTCGGATTTGAGATTCCTTTTTTAATTGTACATTGGGTGTACAATCATAGAAATTAATAAAACTCAAAGACATTTATTAATCTATGATTATACAAGTCTTTGTAGAAAACTATTGATCTCATTACCGTTTATTCCGGTACACATATATTATTTTACGCGATTAATTTTAAGCAAATATGATATAGCGTTCTGTAAAGGGTTCTCAGGTGATTCGTGGTCAAAATAAATACATAGTACTCTGCAAGGATCTGATGTGTCCCGTCTATGTTACAGATACAAAATACAGAACTGATACAAAATATCTGTGCATTTAAATAATTTTCGGATTATACATGCAATAAAATCAAACAAGCCAATTTATCCACTTCATATGAAAGAGATTACAGATCCAAGTTTATGGTGCAATAGGTCCCTTTGAGCACCTAGTGCATGACCAACGGATGATTCTTACAGAGTACATGGAAGAGGTAATTAAAACTACACCCGGCAGCGTCTACCATCCGCGGGCAAAACGAGCAGGTGAAAATAAGAGTACCGGATTCCTCAGTAGACTGGAACTGTCACTCGACCTGTTTGAGGCTGTCTTTCTCTTGAGCCATGGGACGCAACCTCTAGCGTACAGCCCATAATGGGGAATCCAAATTTGGCGTTAGACGGGTTGTCCAGAGCATGCCATAATGGAATAACTACGCACGAACCAACCACAATACATGTGCCAAAAAGTCGAGGTTCTTGTTCTTTACTATTATTGCTGAAACAACCTAGCCCTGACGATACTGACTGCGGATATCAATCCTCGTTATTGAGAACATCTTACAGATTACAGCATTGTCTACTCGCTAACAATTTTTGAAGTAACCTACCCTTAACTTGGCATATGAGTCCAATTTCAAATTACACACTACCGGTCTGCTCCCTGACATGTTTTGTCTTTGCCGGGAAAACATATTCCGAATTGTGTGGTGTGCAGGATTCATTAACAGATCGCTTTATTCTCTTCGTCAACTATCCGTATTAGTTCAGTGGGAGGTCTTGGATGGAGGTTATTTGTCATTAGTTTAGGACATCACCTCTGACGATAAGACAATACGTGTGTAGTGAGCTTGGCAGCTATCTGGCAGCGAGTTTATACTCGCTACACATTGCCATTTGAGCGAATAGTTTCTATATTAAGGCAGCGTTTAATTGGCCGTGGATGGTAGCGCTTATTTTGAGATCTCCCGTCGAGCATAGTTCGCTACCAAGAAGATGCAGCGTCCGGTTGACCTGGTAACCGAACGGCTATATTAGAAGTGTCATACCTCTTGTTGGAACGAAACTGCGAACTATCTCAGTTTGGTATGAATTAGACATACGGGTTAGTAGTCGTTGGCGTTAGACATACGGGTACCCCATGTGTTTAGGTCGTAGCGGATGCTCCTTCGGTAAGCAGAACCTGGCTTTGCGAATATTCGCAGAAGCCGGTTGCTACGACACGGTAGAGCGCTCTAGAATACGTCCGGGTAAAGAGCAACACCTCGAGACACGAACTAGCAACATCACGTTGCAACCCTGTAGTGTAGGTCAACTAAACAAAGAATTACAGTTTAACGTGTTGGTTGATATAGCAACATCTATTAATCAGTATTATAATATAATCTCTAATATTATAAGTAACTTATTGATGTTATGTGTTGATTAATGTATTCGTAATTTTAAGATTTACTGTGTACCAAAGTAATCGATATTTTTTGAGATAATATTCTCCACACTCATTATTATAAACCACATCGAATAGTTGTTCCAGAATAATAAAAAAACTATCGATTACTTTATAAATATCATGTAATCAATAGATGTTGATGTGATCTGTGTTATAAACCGATATTAATAGTTTTTAACATTTTTGGTCGGTAAAGCTTCTTTAAAGCACTTAGTGCTTATATGTAGATGAATTTGATTCTGCTACAAAATTGATTCTGGCATAGTTATTGAAAATTACTTTGCGTGTAAAATTGTTTCTTTTATCAAATAAATGTCTGTGGATCAAAGTTGTTTTTTATTAAATATCCTAAATAGATGTTTAAAACTCACTTGGGTAAATATTACACTTGTTTTTAAAGGGCGCACATACAAATAGATGGAAACAGTTCACTTTATTCAAATTATATTTACATAAGACATCAATTTTATTGATTTGTTCCTGGTGTACAGCAGTCTCCGGTTGGTGTGACCCGATATATTCTGTTTTTTCGATCTTTTGCGTACACTGGACCAGGCTTAGCACACATACCTTTCCTAATACACGGCATCCACAGCACAGTCAGTATGGCGGCCAAAAGCAACACGTATACCATCATGAGATAAAATTATTTACCGAATATTCCATAAACAAATGTAAAATTGCTCCTACGGTTTTAAATTGTTATTCCCAGTCTCATAGCTCTAATAATGATATGCCTACTGCAAGGTCGAAATTGAATATCACTAAAATATTACTTCACGTTCTTG